>JACEIK010006701.1:10623-65443 GCA_018107945.1 Datura stramonium | reverse complement strand
GAGCAACTGCAGCTTTCTCTCTAGAGATTCTCTCCTTTGACGATGGAATTGTCTTTCCGGCTCTAAGTATGAGTCCACCAGCTCCTTGTCTCTTGCCAGTTTTCAACAGAATTCAATATCTGCAAAATACAGGCTAAGACCAAGTTGTCAGCACTAATATAGAAATAGCAAACTAACTCTCTTTGCCTCCTATAGACTGACTCCATCTATTGAGCATGCAATACAATATGGGGAAAATCAATTTCCCGGTGAAGCATGGCGATCTGCCAATCCTTGTCCAAGTAATCTACTACCCCATGCACAAAATAGCTCACCCGAGCCCGTTGATCCACCACCAACTCCGGAGCATATTTTGATAACTGGGTAAATTCCAATGCATATTCCTGGATAGAAATGTTACTATGCTTCAGATTCACAAACTCGGCCCCTTTGGGCTCCCTCATCTCGCGAGGGAAGAATCGATCCATGAATGCGGTGTGAAACTCGTCCCAACCTATGTGGCCGGCAGCCACCGCCCTGGCATCTCTCCAGTGCTTAAAAAATATATATGCTACCCCCTTTAGCTGATAGGAGGTCAAGTCAACGCATTCCCCATTGTTCACCCCCATAACCTAGGTGATCTTTAGAATCTCCTCAACGAAATCATGTGGATCCTCGTCCACCCTTGATCCTGTGAACTCCGGAGGGCTCATCCTTAAGAATTCCCTCCCCCTAGCTGTCATTGCATTACCATTATGAGGGAGATGTGCCACTGTCTGATTCTGGACCTGGGCAGTCATGGCCTGTGCTAGCAACTGAATCGCTACCCTAAACTCGGCGTGGGCAGCTGACTCTAGTACGTGCTCCTCATGACAGGGTGGGGCTGGCTGATGCTCACCATCATGGGCACCCTCATGATCATTACCATTACCATTTCTCCTGGCATTTGCCCGACGTGGAGGCATGATTATGCAAACGCGAGTAACACAAATTAGAAGAGTAAAGGACGTTCATCGCACGACTAGATCATGAAAGAAGGGAACATTTCCTAAACATCTAGTAGCTTCTTCATAAGTGTGGCGCGCTTCACATCCATGAAAAAGACTCTACTTAACATGACTATTAGACTTCCTAGGACACATAAACCTGTGGCTCTGATACCAAGTTTATCACGACCCAAACGTACACCCGGATCGTAGACATGGGACAAGGAGCCCCGAGAGACCCCAAGTCGACCCATGGCATGATCATACATCTAACTCAATCACATGAGTGTAAGACATAACATAAAGAACGTAATCATAGCATAACATAAGGGAAAATCAGTACAAGACTTATATAATACGGCGGAATACAACTTGTAGTCTGATAAGCCTCTACATATGAAAGACAGATTGATGGGACAACACCCCAACTAATCCAACATTCAAAAACTAAAAGAACAACATAGAGTATGAACATAAAACCCTCGAAACATGAGGACTCACCAAGAGCGCTGAGGGCGAATCTGAAACTATCTATGGGTGAGGATGAGCCTGAGAACTGGACCTGTATCATGAGATGATACAACATAGAAAGTATGTGGTCACTACGTGGATACTGAGTATGCAAGGTAAGTAAAACAAACATTTAAATCATATATGAAATTCATAAATGATCATAAAAGTAGGACTTCATGCTCGTATAGAAAATAATAATAACATATAATACGACTCAAGGTTTTCAAAACATTCGTAACATGAACATAATCATAATCATAATATAAGAGCTTTACTTAACATGACTTGAGCCCATATACATAATCATAACATACATAAATCGTGAAGAACAGTGGGAAATTCTCTTAACCGACATACCCCATACGAGCACACATGAAGCCCGACTTGTAACCCTAGTCGGGTGGGTGTTCATACCTTTCCAAGGGTAGAACCATGAAAGTGTTATATCATCATGAAAAGGGCCATTTGGGCCAGGGACTAACAAAAAAGGGGTCCCAACATACCTTGGTGGCACGTAGTTCATGAGATCCGAGGCTTAACCTGAGCCACGAACCTACTCGGTGTTTGATACTACTCCCAAAACATATATAGTTCTCATAATAATACATATATGAGTTCATGGGCAAGTTAAATCATGATAATCGTAAACATGCTCGAACATATGAAATCTAGCCATGACATGAGACCCGTGAGTCGGCCAAAAACATAATTCATGATTAATAAGATTCATACATAGTTGTAAAACATGCATATACTTGAATCTCATAAAATAATAATGTGTAACATAATGAATTCATAATTTAAAACATAATTCATGTTGGGCTCGTAAAGAACATCGATGGGAAAATAAGTTATAAATCGATTCATCATGGGGTATGCATAATTAATCTTAATTGTTTAGAAAATCAAAATAAATAATATTATAATCAATTTAAATCTCAAAAGCTGATCAAAATCCATAGATTATGATAATATTTTATAATCAAAAAACCAAAAATTAAGTCATTAGAATTTATATAATCAAACTCGCAGACGGCATACCGCTCCTTGGAGCGATGTCATCTGGCCCCTGGTGGGCGTCGACATAGCTAGTAACCTGGGGTTGGTTATTGAAGGATCATGAGTGAGGAAAACCCCAACCAAGGTGTTGTACTAAAATCTCAATCTAGCTACTTAAAAGGCGTAACTAGCCTTCTGGGCCTAAAACTACCACTGCTCGCCCCTTAGGATAGTCTGTAAGGCTGCTAGTAGGTACACCGTGCACCTGTATCTGATTAGAGGACCCTGATAGTGATCATGATCTCTAATAGTATGAACTGGATAAGGCGAGATTTGGAGTGGTCTAACTTAACTTTGAATGTCCTTCCCGGACAACTATAACTCATAAACAACTATGGGGTCGCGGATGACTAACTACTTTGTTCCTCTGCTTAGAATAACTGTAGGTCTAGTACTGGATGAACATGCTTTTGAGTGATCGACCCCAAATCCCCCACAGGAAGCTTACCGAAATTCTTAACATGTGGATAGTACTGTATTAATGTGGTAGTAGTCCCTTAGACCTCATCTTGGTCTACTTGTATCTTATATTATTTTTCTGGGCGATTCTTAACCTTATAGACAAGTTTATATAGACTTAGCCACTCCCGACAATCTGTACCTGAGTATCTTATAAGAACCGAATAAGGCGCTGGCCCGGCCTCTAACTGCTGATAAGGTCCCCTTCCTTAGGGTATCCATGAGTCTATTTGACCCAGAAGACTGAGCTGGCTTCCTCGGCGACCTATATGTTAAATGGTAAGTCGACTAGGACTGACAATCACTGGTAATAGCAAATTAGGTGGCAGGCTATCACTCAGTTCAATAGACAACCCTAGGATGCTTACTATAAACATGCCTTCCTATCTAAATTTCTATCCCTGTGGCGTGAGGATACGCCAATGGCCTCTAGGCGTTCTTTCCTGACAATACAGGTGCCAAACTGGTAGTTAAACCACCTAGTTGTGCCTATGCTGTTCAACTTACTAGCTCAGGACTGATAACTATTCACAAGCTTCTAAGGTCTAGGCTTGGAAATAAAACATACAATCCTACTAGTACAATGAACTGGAGAATAGAAGAGTTTCTATGACGCTTCTAGTGCGTATCACACTTAACATGTTTCTTCTTGACGAGGGATACTTCGGTATAATCTATATATGTTTTCTAGTAGCTAACAAGAACTTATATAACTATAATCTACTGATAGAAGCTAATCACAACATATTTGATCTTTATATACCAACAACAACTAATTACGACATGTCTAACCACAATCTACTAGTAGCGAATATCTGCAGCATATGGACCGTTATTTCTATTCGAGAACATATGTCGTAACACTGTACGATGAGAATAACTTGCCGAGGGTTAAGCCTTACATACATTAGTTGTCGTTTCTGGATTGAACGACGAGTTTCACTTGGATTTGTCACCTCTTTTAAGCTATAACCATTATACTGGGAGAAAGAGATGAATTTCAAAACCAAATTCGGAAAAAAAGGATAACTTTTGATATTAATAGAAACTATAATTCATCTATGTAAAATACGATCGAAAACTTATAATTTCTTGAGTGTTTAGAAGGGAGAAATTCTTACTTGAAGCCTGTGATCATATAGAAATCAGTTTGGAGCAATTCTAACGACTTTTGCTCTGCAGAGTTTCGATTTTCTAGGTATATTTCAAGAAAATAACTCCGTAGTAATGCTCCCTTCAGGGTTAAAATTCAATACCTGAAGTTAATTTGAGTTTGGGCAGCGTTTGGTGGCATAATCAGATGAAAAATGATTGATTTCTTCGTATAATACTCTCTCTGGCCGAAACCAAAATGGGAAAATGATTTCCAATAAACCAAGAGGTCTATTTATACTTACATACGCGGTGGAAGGGGTGGCACCCCGCGCCTCTCATTGGGCAGCAAACCTGGCGCGCCGTGCTTCCCATAGAGGCAGCAAGCCTGGTGCACCGCGCCTCCCATTGAGGCAGCAAGCCTGGCGCACCGCGCCTCTCAAGGCGCCAGCAGGCCTGGTGCGCCGCGCTAGCCAGTGCACTGGTTTTATCTGAACCCACTTCCGAGGCTTCTCTACGTGCTTCGTACTCTGTTTATTCATCACAAATCCACACGTGCACTTACTAATCGTCAACTTTTACGGGGTGTAACATCCTCCCCCCAGGAACATTCATCCTCGAATGTCATTATTAGACTTAAAGGGATTAATTATTTTTAACTGTTGCCGACAAAATTTTGATAACAATAACAATAAAATCAACTTTATAACATCTTGAACTATCTTGCCATAACTTAACTCATCTGGGTCTGTATATTGTTGTTATAAAGCCTAAAATAACTGAAACTATCCAGACTTGCATCACTCATAGTTCTTCAGTCCATTTCTTCTATATTTCTATTCGCCCCTAATTCTGTAATGGGTTACAACCTTGGTTTTCAAGATGGCTCCTATAACAATTGGAGTCTCTCCGTGGAACAGTGCCTCTATACCTTAAGTATCTCCAGTCGGATTAATCTAAGACAAGGTCTTTTACGTACTTGTGTAGTGCTGATGAACAGATCCTAGTCCCGCAGGTAACTCTATTTAATACGCCACTTGGCCAATCTTTCGAAGGGTGGGTTAATGAATCTAGAGCTAGTCTTGCCCTTCTTGTCAGATTCCATAATTCCCTTCATTGCCGAAGTTTTCAGGAGTACCCAATGTCTACTTCAATTCTTAACTCCTTACATCATACATTAGAGTAGGCCTTTCGATAACCTTGGGTTTCCGGTACATCCTTCTCAATAAACTTAACTTCCTTCGTTTGGCTGATGTGTTAGTATGCCAGCTCAAGTACCCTTAATTTATTTGCTTCAAGTCATCATCTAGGGGTCCTACATTTCCACCCATAACAGATCTTTGGGCGTCTGAATTGTGTGCTTTACTTGGCTATTTTTCTTGGGATGAGAAGTCGTACTTTAACATGTGTCTCACTCTATTCTAAAGCCTTTTCTAGAACTTAGTTGTAAATTGTGCCTCTCCGTCAGAGTTTATTAACCATTGGGGCTCCACGTAGCCCGACTACTTCTTAAACATTTAACTCAACCTAAGCTTTAACTGAAACATAATTCCATTTTGCGAGACATGAGTTGATCTCGTTAGCCTTTCTACACTAATTCAAATAAGGTCAATTTACAACTGGTGCGAGATAACGCTGTAACTGTAATCATACTCACCATTCTCCACTCCCTTTGCAGGAACGACTATGTCCTAAATTGGCCTGCTCGGTTCCTGCTATCCAACCTCCCTTATGGTCATTGGTGCTTTATGCTATGACTCAGCAGTATGTTCCCTCTTCCCATTCCATCACTAAGTATCTCTTCCAATCTGATGCGTTTTTGTTTAACTCTGGGTGGATGGAGTAACGGACATAATGCATCTTGGCTATATTCTGCTAACGAAGTTCTGCCACCTTTGGGATGCAGAGTCAACCTCTGGGTCTTATGACTCTGCCCCTTATTATCTCAAAGGCCAATAACTTCCTACTGGGCCTTCTCTCTAGGTTGTACTATGTTAGAATCTCTGTGTCACCCTTACTTTACACCAACAACTGATGGTGATTTTGTAGTATTCCAGGTTATAATCTCACTATCTCTTTATTGTCAGCCCGATGCTTATTTCTTGACATTTAGCAGTGATCCCATACTCTGCCACTTAGATTTTTGCTTGGAAGTGATTATGTTTCCTTCCAGAGTTAAGAACTCGTGCCTTCCCCCTTACTCCCTTGGACTGAGCTTTGGGGTTCGTGCCTTCTGCCTTATGGTGTCAAGGATTTTACTGACCAAGTCTACCAACCTGTATCTCTCTGACCCACACTTGGGCCCATTTTGTTCATATGATCTCTCTGTCCTTCAATATAACAAACTAGGGCCCTAGCCATTACCTTGCAGGTATGTCCTACCGTTCATAGCATACTGCGTCGGAATCAGCGTATTTCTGACCTGAACTTTACTATTGCTAGGGGTCTATCACTTATGGACTCCCTTACGTACTTGGGTACTACTGGCAGTATTATTTTCTCTCTTGATTTACTACCATAAGGGTCTAGATAACTTATTTAAACACTAAGGGTCTTCACCACTTCCTAACCTTTCTTGAAGTCAATAATTCTCACCCTCCTTTACTCTTTATTCTAGGCAACATGGCAGTGCTACTTACAATTTTTGTTGTACTAGAAGAATAAACTGGGAGGTGGGAAGTAACCCTATCGTTCTATAGCAAGGTTAGAGTGTGAATTTCAATAGTTCAAGAGGCTGGGGTGTACAGACCTTACACGACCCTTTGTATGTTTCAGGTGGTCCAATCTTAACTCTTGCCCTAATTTAATTCTACATATCTAGTAGGTAAGACAACTCATATGTATACTATTCTGAGGTACTATTCCAAGGGTAAAGAAGGGATTGGGGATGGTGCTGACATATCTATTGCCTTACGAAGTTTCTGGTACCTCGGGTGGATAGTGGGGAAATGTAAAAGACGTCTGCTTTTGACTTTAGGCTAACCGTCTCCCAACTGTTGCACTGCACTGGTACCTCCTCCTGCTGCTGTAGTCATCTTGCTACTGGATGGAGTCTGTCTTATATCGAACATTATCCTAGACAGATATAACAATGGAAGCTTAGGGGCTCAACCCTATACAACTCCGCTTTATAGCACGATCTGAAAAGAAGGAGGAGTAACCATACTATCATGCCTCGTAGCCTCCTGCTTATAAAATATGGTGCACAACAAATTTATAAGAAAGACTCTACTAGACATGGCTTGCAGACTGCCTAGGATATGAATTGCTCTGATACCAAGTTTGTCACGCCCCACCTTGAGAGGCATGACCGGCACCTAGTGTCACACTTGAACTTGACTGACCTGGCTAGGCCTATGCGCATCTGGTGCAAGCCTGTAACTTGACTCAACAAAACAACGGGCTATATCTCGGCTGTAAATATAGCCTCCGGCCGACAAGGCCTTATATCCACTTGTAAAAGAAAACAGCTAACCAACAACAGACCATAACAGGGAATCCTATGCGGGCCGACAAGGCCGCCATGATATCTAGTTATAACAGAAGTGAAAATCAGGCGCTATACTAGGCCCCATATGGCCAACACGTAAAAAGAAACATATATGGGCCCCACACGACTAATGACACCCAACTAACTGACAATTGTAGTCTGCAAGCCTCTAAGAATACAATAGTGGTCGGCACAGGGCCCCAGCCTACCCAAATTCTGTACAAATGGAAGACTACACTTTCTACAACCTGGCAACCCCGAATGAAAGGAGCTGGCCAAACTGCTGACTCTGAACAACTGCTATTGAGGATCCTTAATTCTGTCTGGCTAAACCTACAGGCAAGTAATGTAGCGCCCAGGGGAGGGCATCAATACAATATGTACGGAATATGTAAGGCAGTAAATAAGCTGATAAAGACTAGAAATAAATACAAAAAAGGCAGAAAGATTAACTTGTACGCCTGCTTATCATAATCTTTATCTAACCAACACTACATGTACGTGAGCTAAGATTGTATAGTTACACATTCATAAACTATAACTGTCACGACCCGACCTGAGGCCTGGATCGTAGACACGGGACAAGGGACCCTGAGAGACCCCAAGTCGACCCATGGCATAAGCATTCAACTAACTCATTCAATAGACATGAAGAAAACTTAATTATAACTCAGCGGAAGTCTCATACAACAGCACATCAGAATAATATCCGAAGCTATACATACATAAGTCTGAAATCCTCTAGTCTAGATGAGTTAATAGGATAAGACTCCAACTAACTCCACAAAATATGGAACAGAAAGACAACATGAAACTGAAAGTCTATTCCTCGAAAGATGAGGACTCACCACTCACGCAGGTGCTAACTCTAATAAGTGATTATGAACGGGGCTGAGCCTGGGAAACGGATCCTGCATCATGAAACGATGCAACATAGAAAGTATGTGGTCAGTATGTGGAATGTACCGAGTATGCATGGTAAGACTACTTAAGTAAAATAATTCATTTAAAACATCTCATAACATATCATACGCTTTCAACATGAGAGGAAGGGCATACATGCATTCTTTCTGAAATCATAATCTCATCATAACATGACCATGCATTTCTTTGTAACATCATGACTGATTCGAATGACTCAAAGCTGAAACATAACATTTATATTGAAAAGCTGAACAATGAGTCAAACCTTGCTTTTAGAACATGCATGCGTAAAGTAATCATCATGAGTAATGAATATGCAAATTTGAATGATATAGATAGTGGGAGACTCGTCACTTAACCGACATACCACGATAGAGCTTATGTGGTCCCGACTATCACACTAAAGTGGGTAGAGGCATCCATAACCTTGCCTGGGTGATGGACGATACCATGATATCGATATCAAGCTTAAGGGCCAGCTGGGCCGGGGATAGCTCACGAGAGAGGTCCTAATATTATAATAGTATCAACCTATGTTGGCGCGTAGTTCTGGGGCATAGGGTGATCGACCCTTAACCCGCTCTGTGCTAGACTCTTCTCCCAAAAATATGCAATGCTCTACACCATATATAATGAAGCTCAACATCATCTAATGACGAAGGTCAACATCATCTAGTGACGAAGCTCAATATGAAATCATGCATAACTCAACATTGTATGAAACAAAGCCCAACAATGTCTATTGACAAAGCTCAATGAAATCATGCATAGATTCGGCATCATATGAAAATGAAGCTCAACATTGTCCTTTGACAAAGCTCAATAATGACATACATCTCGATTATGAATTTATGCATATGAGAAGCTTTATTTTGAAACATACCACAAGCTCAATCATAGGTGGGAGCATCTACTCCAAATCATGTAGTAAGCTATATGTAGAAATATTTAACTCAACATACCACAAGCTAGAATTTATGAAAAATTGGAAAACTTCACTTCAAATAATGTGGTAATCTTAGGTCGGAAAAATCATCTCTTTTAATCAACATGTGGGCATTGCCTAAAGCTTTACCATACTTGGACCTACTCAATTCCTTTTGAAAACAACTTCATAATCATGGGTAGCTTTAGAAACATGCTTTTCTTCATCAAATCTCATCATCATCATATATTCAATATCCTCCTCCTTTTTCATGAACTTCTCATCCATGTACATTCAATTTCATATTTTAAAAATCACAATTTGGATTGAAAACTATTTAAAATCTGCCCAAGCTTCATAATTCATCAATATAAATATAATCTAATCATACCCATGTATAGAGATTGAAAAATTATGCAATTGGGTAGAAACCCCATACTTGATCATAGGCAATTCATCATGTTTTGAAAGAGATTGGGCATGGGTGTGGAAAGAAGCACCCACTCATAGCCTTACATACCTGGAAATGGTGAATTCTAACACCCTCTAATTGCGCAAGCTGAGATTCCAATGGAAACCTTGAAATTTTTCCTTGAATCCTCTCTTCAAACCTTCAAACTTGCATGCATAGAAAGAATAACTTAGAATAGGTTTTCCCCTGCTTAAAACCCACTAACACAAGCCTTAAACGACGTAGTATAGGTCTTAGGAACTTAGGAAATTATGAGAAGGCCCTTACTAATTTGCAAAAAATAACTGCCAGGTGACATAATAGGTGACTTGACAACTCATCAGGATGGGAAATGACTCATTGAGTCGCTCGCCAAGTACACTACATAATTGATCACTTAGGGCTTATAATGGGGGACTTAACGACTCGTTCCTCGAGACCGAGACTCATTGTCACCTTCCGTCAGGTACACTACCTTAATTTCCAATAAAGTTCAACCAACTTGCTCATGACTCTCCTCACGAGTCGTTGGGATTGACCACAACTAGTGGGGTCCCTTCCGTTGAGTACACTGGAAAATCCTCCTATAAATATTCCAAATCCACCCCATGATTGACATGAGNAAAGCAAACAAGAGCCTGAAGTCATGAATTATAAAATAGAACACAAACATGAGAGTCATGGTAGCTGACCACGAGTCGTTCCCTCACTCGTGGGGACCTCAATCCTTTATTTCCCCTAGGCCTCCCTGCGAGCCACCTGACGACTCGTGGGGTCTCCTCACGAGTCATCCAATGACTCGTTCTACAACTGAAGTGCCATTTTCTAGTTTTTCCCCATTTCAACTTCCGGGTCCGGTCCTTGAATTCTCGGGATATAACAATAACTAGCAGGAAAGAATACAAACAAGAACCTCACTTGGCCCTCACAAGTCGGAAGGTACAAGCAGCACTGGAATAACTTACTCGGGCCCCCATAAGCCCTGGCAAGTACACGCCAATCTATATACCCCTATCCAGGTTTCTATGACTCTACTAGTGCTATAGCCAACCTACCTGTCCCCTGGGTCAACAACTGAACCCGCTTGGCTCCTGATCTGTAGCTGTGTCTAAGTCCAGTGGACTCCTGATATCTGCACACCGGGAACCATCCTCAATGGGGGTGTGGTGCCGATACGACATAAAAGTAGTCCAGCCATGGAATGAACTGTATGAGGACCTGGGACCCCATCTCTGTCCCTCGCAGATGACATACTTCTCTTTGGAGTCATGTCATCTCGCCCCTGGCGAGCATCGACACAGCTAGTAACCCTGGGGTTGGTTGTGGAAGGCTCCCAAGTGAGGACAACCCCAACCAAGGTGTTGTACTGAAATCTCAATCTAGCCACTCAAAAGGCATAATTTGCCTTCTGGGCCAAATGCTACCGCTGCTCACCCCCTAGGATAGTCTATAAGGCTGCTAGCAGGCACACCATGCACCTGTATCTGATTAGAGGACCCTCATAGTGATCATGATCTCTAATAGTCTAGACTGGATAGGGCGAGATCTTGAGTGGTCTAACATAACTCTGAATGTCCTGCCCGGACAACTATAACTCATAAACAACTATGGGGTCGCGGATGACTAACTACTTAGTTCCTCTTCTTAGAACAACTATAGGGCTAGTACTGGCCGAACATGGTTTTAACCTGTGGATAGTACTGTAATAATGTTTTACTAGTCCCTTAGACCTCATCCTTGTCTACTCGTATCTTATATTACTTTTATAGGCGATTCTTAACCTTATAGACAAGTTTATATAGACTTAGCCACTCCCGACAATTTGCACCTGAGTATCTTATAAGAACCGGCTAGGGCGCTGGTTCGACCTCTAACTGCTGATAAGGTCCCCTTCCTTAGGGTATCCATGGGTCTATTTGACCTGGACGACTAGGCTGGCTTCCTGGGTGACCTATATGATGAATGGTAAGTCAACTAGGACTGACAATCACTGTAATAGCTAATTAGGTGGAAGGATGTCACTCAGTTCACTAGACAACCCTAGGCTGCTGACTCTAAACATGCCCTCCTACCTAAATTTCTGGCCCTGTGGCATGAGGAAACACCAATGACCTCTATGCGTGCTTTCCTGACAATACAGGTGCCAAACTGGTAGTTAAACTGCCTAGCTGCGCCTATGCTGTTCAACTTACTAGCTCAGGCCCGATAACTATTCACAACCTTCAAAGGTCTAGGCCTGGCAATAAAACATACAATCCTACTAGTACATTGAACTAGAGCATAGAAGAGTTTCTATGACGCTTCTAGCGCGTATCACACTTAACATGTTCCTTCTCGACGAGGGATACTACGGTATAATTTATATATGTTTTCTAGCAGCTAACCAGAACTTATATAACTTTAATCTACTGATAGCAGCTAATCACAACATATCTGTTCTTTATATACCACAGTAGCTAATTACAACATGTCTAACCACAATCTACTGGTAGTGACTATCTGCAGCATATAGGACCGTTATTTCTATTCGAGAACATATGTCGTAAAATTGTACGATGAGAATAACTTGCCGAGGGTTAAGCCTTACATACCGTAGCTGTTGTTTCCTGAATAACTGACGAGTTTCACTTGGATTCGTCAGCTCTTTTCAGCTGTAACCATTATACTGGGAGAAAGATATGAATTTCAATACCAAATTTGGCGAAAAAGGATAACTTTTGATATTAATAGCAACTATAATTAATCTACGTAAAATATGGCCGAAAACTTATAATTTCCCGAGGGTTCAGAAGGGAGAAATGCTTACTTGAAGCCTGTGATCATATAGAAATCAGTTTGGAGCAATTCTAATGACTTTTGCTCTGTGGAGTTTCAGTTTTCCGGGCGTATTTCAAGATAATAACTCCATAGTAATGCTCCCTGCAGGATTAGAATTCAATACCAGAAGTTAATTTTAGATTAGGCGGTGTTTGGTAGCGTAATCAGACAAAAAATGATCAATTTCTTCGTATAATACTCTCTCTGGCCGAAACCAAAATGGGAAAATGATTTACAATAAACTAAGAGGTCTATTTATACTTATTTTGGCGGTGGAAGGGGTGGTGCCCCGTGCCTCCCATTGAGGAAGCAAGCTTGGCGCGCAGCGCCTCCCAATGAGGCAGCAAGCCTGGCGCGCCATGCCTCCTATTAAGGCACCAAGCCTGGCACACTGCGCCTCTCAAGGCTCCAGCAGGCCTGGTGCGCGGCGCTAGCCAGTGTGCTGGTCTTGTCCGACCCCACTACCGTAGCTTCTCTACATGCGTCATACCCTCTTTATTCATCACAAATCCATGTGTGCACTTAATAATCGTTAACTTTTATGGGGTGTAACAACTGCAGTACTTGCCTGCAGGTGCCGATAGACGCGGACCAGGATCTTCTTAGCTTTCAGCCAGAGTTAGCAGAACAGTTAGCTCCTTTCCTCCGGAGCTAACAGTTAGAAGGTTTACTCTTTTTGATTTTATAGTTTATGGGTACGTCGGGGCCCTATCTTGATCATTATATCACTCCTAGAGGCTTGTAGATTGTTTCATATTTCCTATGGTTAGTTGTTGTTGGCCGTGTGAGGACCGTGTATGCTTTATTTTACGTTTTGGCCTTGTGGGGCCTTGTTTAACTGTTAGTTAGCAGCCTTGTCGGCCATAGCTTAGTTTAGTGCTAGATTTACTTTACAATTATAACTAGACATCTTGGTGGTTTTGTCATCTTGCGTAGGATTCCCTTCTATTACCTATTTCTGGTTAGTTCTTTTCTTCTACAGGTGGCTATAAGGCCTTGTCGCCGGGGGTTATGTTTACAGCCGAGATATAGCCCGTTGTTTTCTTGACTTAAAGATTAGGGATGCACCAGAAGTGCATAAAACTAGTCAAGTCAGTACAGATCCTAGTACGGCACCAGGTGCCAGTCATACCTCCCAAGGTGGGGCGTGACAATACCCATGCATAGAAATAGGCGATTCATGCATTTGGGTTAAAACCCCATGAATTAGACATTGAAATTTCATACTTTAAAGAGGGATTGGACATGTGTGTGGAAGAAACTACCCATTCATAACCCTACATAAATGATGGAGGCTTAATCTTACTCTCCCTTGAATGCCCAAAAGAAGATTGAAGGAGAAAACCTTGAATCACCCTTGATCACCTCTCTATCACTCTTCTGTTCTTTTGAATGCATGAATGAATACTTTAGGATAGTTTACCCCTTTTAAACCCACCTTTCATAGCTTAAAACAACGTAGCTAAGTCCCTAGAGTATATAAATTATGAAAAGACTCTTACTTAAACACAGGGTTTTGCTGACTGCTAGTCCCCACAAGGGACTTGACGACTCGTCCCCAGATGCCACGACTCGTCACCACAAACTGTCAAGTCCACTACCAAATTCCATTAGGGAACCCACGAGGGACCCCATGAATTGTGGTGACTGACCACGACTTGTGGTCTCCACTCGTGATCCCCACTGCCTATAATTTCCTTGCCAAATCCCCAGTCCAGACCACGGGTGATTCCACGAATCGTGTGGCCTGACCACGACTCATGATCATGCCCGTGGTGACCCCTCAATACCACACTCCTCTTTCCTTGATCACGAGTCACCCCAAGACTCATGGTCCCTCCTCACATGTCACATAATGACCCGTTATGTGATCTGGTGCAGAATTTCAGTTTTTCTCCGTTTCAGCTCCTGGTTCTGATCTTTGGGCTTTCGGGTATAAAAATATCTCCCCTTTGGGAATGTTCATCCTCAAATGTTGGAAAACACATAGAAAAGCAGAGATATGCCATTATCATATTCAAATACTGATTATATAAATTGAAATCTGACAAAATGACTCCCTCCGATTCAAACTACACAGCTTAACTAAATTCACGAATCATACCACACCCGTACACATAAAAGAAACTTGCGCACATGAATTGAACATGAAACTAAATAGAGTCATAGGGCAAAATTGATACATCAAGCTAGCACTGAGCCGGTAGAGAATAATTGTGGGTATCTAGCCATCATATCCGCTTCGGCCTCTCACGTAGCTCCTTCAATATGTTGATTCCTCCATAACACTTTAACTGCAACTACTTATTTGTTTCTTAGCCTTAGAACCTGTCGATCCAGTATTTCCACCGGAACCTCCTCATAGCTAAGGCTGTCTTTTACACCAACACTGTCCACAGGGACAACTAAAGCTGAATCACCCAAACACTTCTTCAAAAGCGATACGTGAAACATATGATGCACGGAAGATAACTTTGAGGGCAACTCCAACTCGTATGCCACCTTACCAACCCATCTAACAATCCGTTAGGATCCAACATAATGAGGGGTAAGTTTCCCTTTCTTTCCAAACCGCATTACGCCCTTCATGGGAGATACCTTCAAGAACACCAAATCATCGACCTCAAATTCTAATTTTGTTCTTCTCACGTCAGCATAAGGCTTTTGGTGACTCTATGCAGTTTTTATCCTGTCTCTTATCAACCAAACCTTCTTCGTTGATTAATGAACCGAATCCGGCCCTACTAGTGCTGCCTCACCAATACCAAACCATCCGATGGGCGATCTATATCTCCGCTCATAGAGAGCCTCGAACGACACCATCTGGATACTAGAGTGATAGTTGTTATTGTAGGAAACTTGATCAGTGGAAAGTGCTCATCCAAACTACCTTTGAAGTCCATCACACATGCTCTTAACATGTCCTCGAGAGTCTGGATTGTTCTCTCTGCTTGCCCATCAGTTTGCGGATGAAATGCCGTGCTGAGCTTAACCTGAGTCCCATGCCCTTTTTCGAATGACCACGAAAACTGAGAGGTAAACTGAGTACCTCGGTCTAATATGATGGACAAGGGCACTCCATGCAACCAAACCAACTCCCGGATATATAGCTTTGCGTAATCCTCCGTGGAATCCGTGGTCTTAACTGGTAGAAAATGTGCAGCCTTGGTAAACCTTCTACCGCAGTCCAAATGGAGTCATATTATCGATGAGTATGAGGCAGACTTGTGATAAAATCCATATTAAGTTCTTCCCACTTCAAAGTAGGAATGTTGATATTCTGAAGTATGCCTCCCGGGCTTTGATGCTCAACCTTTACTTGTTGACAATTCGAGCACTTGGCTAAGAATTCTGCAATATTCTTCTTCATTCCATTCCACCAATAGATTTCTCGTAAATCACAATACATCTTGGTGGCACCTGGGTGGATAGAATACCTGGATCCATGATCCTCATGCAACATCCGGCTCCTCAAATCATCAACATCTAGAACACATAGGCGACCCTGGTACCAAAGCACACCATCTCCCCCTTTGGAGAAGACCTTTACCTTTTGACCTCGAACGGCTTCCTTCAATTTTACCAAGATCGGATCCTCATATTTCCTAGCTTTTACCTCAGCCACCAAGGATGACTCTGACCCACTCTGAACAATAACACTGCCATCAGTCAAATCGATCAACCTAACTCCCAATCGTTCGAGACGATGCACATTTTTCACCAGCTTCCTCTTGCCTTCATCCACATAGGACACACTCTCCATAGAGAGCCTACTAAATGCGTCTACTACCACATTATCCTTACCTGGATGGTAAAGAACACTCATATCATAGTCCTTAAGCAGTTCTAACCACCTTCTTTGCTGGAGATTGAGATCTTTCTGAGTGAACATATATTTTAAGGTCTTGTGGTCTGTAAGCACATCAATATGGACCCCATACAAGTAGTGTCTCCATATCTTCAATGTGAACACCACCGCAGCTAACTCAAGATCATGGGTCGGGTAATTCTTCTTATGGAGTTTTAACTTTCTCGAGGCATATGCAATCACCTTCTCCCGCTGCATCAATATACACCCAAGGATGATTCCCGAAGCATCACAATACACCACAAAACCATAGGTACCCTCAGGTAGGGTCAACATCGGTGTGGAAGAAAGTTGAGTCTTTAACTCTTGGAAGCTCTTCTCACAAGCCTCCGACCATTGGAACTCCACCTTATTCTGAGTCAACTTGGTCAAAGGCGTTGTAATAGATGAGAAACCCTCAAAAAAACTCCGACAGTAGTCGGCTAAACCCAAGAAACTCAGAATATCCGAAAGATTTACCGGTCTAGGCCAATTCTTCACCGCCTCAGTTTTATGAGAATCTACCTTTATGCCCTCACCTGATACCACATAGCCCAAAAATGCTACAGAGTCCAACCAAAACTTGCACTTGCTAAACATGGCATACAATTGGCGATCCATGAGAGTCTGAAGCACTACTCTCAAATGAGCAGCATGCTCCGAGAGTATATAAGGATGTCTTCAATAAACACGATCATGAACATGTCCAGGTATGGCTTGAACACGCTTTTCATCGGTCCATAAAAGCTGCAGGAGCATTCGTTAGTCTAAAAGACATAACTACAAACTTATAATGACCATACCGTGTCCTGAAGTCTGTCTTCGGTATATCACATTCCCAAACTCTGAGCTGATGATACCCGGACTTGAGGTCTATCTTTGAGAAACACTTGGCATCCTGAAGCTGGTCAAATAAATCATCAATCCTGGGTAGAGGATACCTGTTCTTAATGGTGAATTTGTTAAATTTCCGATAGTCAATACAAATGCGAAGAGAACCATCCTTCTTTGGGACAAAGAGAACTGGTGCACCCCGTGGGGACTTGCTCGATCTAATGAAACCCTTATCTAACAAGTCCTTCAACTTCTCTTTTAACTCTTTTAGCTCGGCAGGAGCCATTTTGTAGGGAGGAATAGATATAGGTTGTGTGTTGGGAAGAAGGTCAATACAAAAGTCAATCTCCCGCTCGGGAGGAACACCTGGAAACTCGTCAGGAAAGACCTTGGGATACTCACGTACTACTGGAACTGAATGAATAGTCTAGGTCTCAGACTCAATATCCTTAACCCTAACTAAATGATACATGCAACCATTAGAAAGAATCTTCCTGGCATTAAGGTAGGAAATGAAACGACCTATAGGCACAACTGAACTATCCTTCCATTCCAATACTGGGTCACCCAGAAATCTGAACTCTACCACTCGGGTTCAATAATTAACTAAAGCATAGCATGAAAATAGAAAATCCATGCCAAGAATAACATCGAAATCATTCCAGAATAACTAATCGAATCTGCTGAGGTGACCTTATGAAGGACTGAGACTGGGCAACCTCTATACACATGTCTAGCTATAATTGAGTCACCTACTGGAGTAGAAATTGAGAAGGGTTATGACAAGACTTCGGGACTGACTCTGAAGCTACTGGACACATAAGGTGTCATAAAAGACAAGGTAGCCCCCGGATCTAGCAAAGCATAAACATCAATATGGAAAACTCACAACATACCAGTGACCACATCCGGGGAGACCACCTACTCTTGACGGGATGCTAAAGCATAGAATCTATTCTAGCGTTGACCGCCAGTTGTGCTAGTAGATGCCCCCTGATGTGTTGTGCGTGTGGGAGGGGCTGATGAACTAGAAGCTAGGCCTCGGCCTCCAACCAGATCCTGTCTCATAGCTGTACAATCTCTAAGCATGTGACCGAGATGCCCACACCCGAAACAAGCACCTGAACCTGCCAAGCACTGGCCTGTGTGCCCTCGACCACATCTGCGACAAGCTGGGATGCTAGAATCTGCAGGTCTACTGCTCTGACCCCTCAAACATGATGCTCGCCCTCACTGATCATGTCTAGGCCTAGATGGAACGCACAACACTAAAGATTCTAAGGCTGATGATCTCTGGTGGGGATGCTGTTCGTGCCTACCACTGGACCTCTAATGAGAGAATATGTGGTCATCGGTCCTGGCCCTTTTGGCCTCCCTTTCTCTCGAATGTGCTGCCTCCATCTGCTGGGTGTACAACACTATCCGTGGGAAATCCATATCCTGATGGAGCATAGTGGTCCTGCAATCCTTGTCCAAATAGCCCACTACTCCATGGACGAACCTACTAAACTGTGTCCTCTGATCGGCTACCAACTCTAGGGCATATTACAATAGATGAGTGAACTCAAGGGCATACTCCTGTACAGTCATTCTCCCTTGCTTCAAATTCACAAACTCATCATCCTTCAACTCCCTCATCTCTCGTGGGAAGAACCAATCTAGAAATGCAACATGGAACTCTTCCCAAGTGACCGGATCTGCTCCTACGACCCTGCTATCCTTCCATTGGCGAAACTAGATGTGTGTGACCCCATTTAACTGATAAGAGGCCAACTCGACACACTCAATCCCATTCACCCCCATGACTTGGCTGACTTGACAATCTCGTCTTTGAACTTGTGTGGGTCCACATCTACCTTAAACCCAAGGAACTCTGGCGGGTTCATCCTCAAGAAGTCTCTGACTCGAGCCATCACTGCATTGCCATTTTGTGGAACATGCGCAACAGCCTGCTGATTATCCTGAGCGATCAAGGCCTGTCCCAGAACTCAGCAGCCGATGCCTGGGGTGCCTGAATTGGTGGGGCTTGCTGATACCCATGACCATTCCTCGTGGCCTCCACCATCTATATTCCTCCTTCTGTTCATTCTTCTAGGAGCCATGATTCTGCAATCGTGAATAGCATGAATTAGAAGGATAGAAAGACTTTTCATCGCACTACATAGATCATGAAAGAAGGGAACGTTTCCTAAATGTATTGTAGCCTCTTCATCATAAGTGTAGCGCGCTTCACACCTAAGAAGAAGACTCTACTCAACGCGTCTTTTAGACATTCTAAGACACTTACAAACCTATGGCCCTGATACGATGTTTGTAACAACCCGAACGGAGGCCTGAATTGTAACATGGGACAAGGAGCCCCGAGAGACCCAAAGTCGACCCATGGTATAAGAATACATCTAACTCAATCAAGAAACTGAATAATCAACAACACAATTATAGCAGAAGTATAACTTTAATATAACATCAAAATATGAAATGCGAAGTTGAATACATACATATGTATGAATAGCCTCTAAACATGACGAATTGATGGGACAAGACCCCAACTAACTCAACAAGATGAAACTAAAATACATAAAGAAAAGATAAATAGTATAGTCCTCGAAATATGAGGACTTGCCAATAAAGCCACACTAGCTCTGACAAGCTGACTAAGAGCGGAGCTGAAGCTGAGAGCTGGGTCCTATATCATGAAACAATACAACATAGAAAGAATGCACTTTAGTCTAGTTTTCAAGTCTTTTAGATGGATTTTATGCCCTTTTTGCCTTGTTTTGTGCAGATATCTTATTTGGAGAAAAGAGCAAGAAAGGGAGCAAAAAGAAGGGAATCAGGTGAAAACCGGCGTTTCACCGGAGGAGACCGGCAAAAGCCTGGCCAAAAGCTGATGAACACTGCCTATGGGAATAATAACAACTGGCAAACGTGGACTTCAACCGGCAACTCGCCAGTACTTTCGCTGGATGACACCTGGAATTATTGGATCGAAGAGAAAATAATTGGCAGCACGCGGGTGGAGACCGGCGAAACGCTAAAGGAATCTCCTAAGGCCACTGGAACTCACTGGAGGCAAAATTAATTAGAGCCGATGGTTCGCGAAATGTAACCAGTGAACCGACGGTACTCTCACAAGTTCCAGAACACTAATCAGGGGTAAAAATGTCCAACACAAAAAAAGAGAGATAGGTGGATATCCTATTTTGGATATATTCTAGAGAGAAGTACTCTATACTCATCATATCTCATTTTTTATCTTTTAGAACATTCTCTTGGCAGAGAAGAAAGTAAGAATTTAATTGGTGGAAATTGAAAAGAATTGTTTTCTTTTTCTTCTTCTTCTTCCTCCATAGCAAGGTACAACCATTATTGAAGACTTCTTGTTGAATTTGATTTTTCTACTCCTATTATTGAATTCAATGAGTTTATTGTTAAATGTACTTTTGAATTTCTTAACCATGAGTAGCTAAATCATTAACTAGAGGTGTGTGGTGATGAATGTTTAATTAGAGTAGGTATTGCTAGAGTCATCTCAATAATGTTTAATTAGTGTAAATCTGTTATATTATCTCAAATCAATAATTGAAGATCCATTGTTGTTGTTGTGGGTCTAATTATTCTTACTTGATTTTTACTTGTAAAAGAAGAATTGAGTATTGAGAGAGAATTTAATAGTGGGCATGGATGAGAGATTGTGAAATTGGGCAGAAAATAGCCAAAATTACATTCTCACTCCTAATTAATAGCTAATAGCTACAAATTAGTGTAGCTATTAATCTAATTCAGATCGGGTTGAGTTAATGGTGTTTAGGGGTTTGAAAGAACTCTAGCAATAGGTATTTATGAGGTTGAAAAGCATTAAGTTCCTACTTTCCCAAGATTATTTACATAAATTTAACTTAAGAGATGACCTAGCATGACCCTATTTAGTTAGCATATCATGTACACCACACCTCTAGTCTTTCACATTCTTGTCAACAACCTTGGTAATTTTTCTATCGTAGTTAGCCAATTGGAAGTTATATTCTATTGTAAATTTCAATCTCCCCCAAAATGTTTCTTTCCATGTTATTCACAAGTGGTGCAACCTAAATTCAATTTCTCAAATGACACTCATGCGTATCATTCACTAGTCCCTGTGGGATTCGATCCCGACATCCGTCGGGATATTTGTTTTGGTACAACGATCTTTTATGCTCTTTGTATGAAGAGTATATTTTCGACGTTATTAAAAATGCCACCGTTGCCAGGGACTAGCGCTTGATACTCGTGTGTTGATTGTTAATTTGAACTAGTCTTGCATCATAGGTATTGACCTAAAGTTTGTTGTTCTTTTTAGGATAAAGTCATATGAGTCATCATTCACAAGAAGGAGATAGCTAAGTGGAGGAGATTATTGAGCATGAGGAAGATAACCCGGTGATGCCTGAAGTGGCGGGAGCCATTCGCCTACCTCCTATGGTAGGGAATGTCGTGTTCCACGTCACAAGTAAAATGCTACATTTTCTGTAAATGAAAGGGCTATTTGGGGGAAAACCATGTGAGGACGCAAATCGTCTCTTGAGAAATTTCTTGGAGATATGCCAGTCTTTCAACTTCACAAACATAAATCAAGAGTCTATCAGGCTAAGGCTCTTCCCATTTTCCTTAATAGGAGAGGCGATGATGTGGTTGGAGGAACTGCCTCCTGGTTGTATTACATCTTGCCGAGAATTAACTGAAGATTTTTGGATCATTTCTTCCCTCCGTAAAAAATGTTGCAGTTTAGGGATGACATCACAAACTTCAGGAAAGAGCTGGGAGAGCCATTGTATGAAGCATGGATACAATTCAAAAAGAAGGTTTCTCTTTTTCCCAACCATGGCCTTCCTGATGGAGTGCTTCTCCAAAGTTTTTACTGAGCTCTCGATTCCATCAACAAATTCGTTGCCAACAATTTAGGGGGGGGGGGTCTATTATGGATCAAACATATGGTTGGCTAAATCCCTTTTGGATAAAATGAAAAAGACAAATAGGGCCCTGCACACGAGAGAGAAAATGAATCTACACATGACATTAGCTCTAGTGTATTGGCGGCTGAGTTATGGAAAAGAGATGAAGAGCGAGATGGAAATCTTGATAAAATGATGACGTAGCTGGAACTAATGAACAAACATGTGATGTGGACAGGGCCCAAGGTGGTGAATGTTGTAGGTATGCGAGGTTCATTGCAATTTAAAGTAGAATCGTCGCCACCGAGGTACGACGATGAATGCCAATACATGGGAAATCATATGGGGGGTCCTCTACCTAGGTTTCAAGGAACTAATCAAGGTCCTTGGCACCCAAGGGAAGAGAACCAAGGTTTGACAAACGGTAATGCACAGGGATGGCCTGAAAGAAATGAAAGATGGGCCAATAGAGAGAAAAATCGAGAGGGAGACCGGTACTACCGAAGTTCAAACCCATATGTTCCCCTCCAAAAGCTGAAAAAGCCTAATGTCAGCCAAGTGTGAGAAATTTAGGTAGCTCAAAAATTGAAGAGATGTTAGCAAGAGTCCTCAAGAAAGTGGAATCAATTGACAGCGGGGTCAAGGAATTGAAAGGAGAGGTGTCGAACCTTTCCCATATTGTGAGCTCTCATTCAGCCTCCATTAACCATTTGGAAGTTCAAATGAACCACTTGTCTGCTCAAATGAATCCCCGAATGAAGGGAACTCTCCCAAGTGATACAATGCCGAACCCGAAGAAAGATAGTCAATGCATGACTATTGTTACTAGGAGTGGTAAATTGGTTGGAGATGCAAGAGTGAAGCCTAAGGAGGTTATTGCTCCCAAATCAAATAAGGAAAATGAAGTTGATGAGGTTCCAAAAACACCAAGGAGTGGTGAAAAGAGTTAAGATGAAAGTGAGGGGAAGGATGATGAAGTTTCCTCACACGTTGATGAAGATGAGGTGGGCATGAAGGCCTCAAATGATGACAAGGTTGAAATAAGAGCTCCACCCCCTTATCCACAATGGTTGGCTAAGAAAAAAAAGGACGATCAGTTCAGCAAATTCATTGACATGTTCAGCAAATTGTCTATTAATACACCATTGGTGGATGCCCTTCTTCAAATGCCTGAATATGTCAAATTCATGAAGTAGTTGCTGAAAAAGAAGAAGGTGGCTGATGTAGGTAGCGGGAGATCACGCACCATTATAGTGCGATGAGATGAGCAATCTTGCCGCCATGCGAGAAGATCCAGGAGCTTTCGTAATCCCTTGTACAATTGGGATATGGGTGTTTAATAAAGCTCCGTGCAATCTCAACGCAAGCATAAATCTAATGCCCCTCATTGTTCTCAAGAAGTTGGGACTTGGAAGCACCAATCCCACATCAATGATGTTGCTAATGGCGGATCATTTCGTAAAGAAGACTGTGGGAGCACTAGAAGATGTATTGGTGAGAGTTGATAAATTCATTTTACCAGGTGATTTTGTAGTACTTTATTGTGAAATGGATGTTGAAGTGCCAATCAATTTGGGGAGACCATTGCTCGCCATGGGCAGAGCTTTGGTTGATGTGGAGCTAGGAGAGCTCAAGCTCCCAGTCGGAAGTGAAGAAGTCACCTTAAAGGTGTGTCCATTAGCTGAAACTCCAGACGAATGCAAGGTGATCAGAGTGTTGCATGTTGGGAATGCGGAGAGCGGAGTTGAGATGGAGATGTCTCAGTCAGAGGATGATCCTTTGAAGAAAGATTGCTAAATGAGAGCTACGTCATGCCATGATGTTAACTAAGGCACATCTTGGGAGGCAACCCAAGTCCTTTATTTAATTTATTTTATTTCTTTGTTGTTTTTGATTTTGTATAACCAATGAAGTGAGAAGCAAGGAAAAAAAAAGACAAGGAACACAACATACTGGATCAGCGAATCGCCAGTCTAGATGTGCAAACCGCAACACTCCGATACATGAAAGCAGAATGCTGGGAACATGAGTGTTCAATCGGAGATCGAACGAGTGAACCGGCAATTTAGAATATTGTACCTCCGGTCAACAACTGGTCCCTTATAGATTACTTGAGCATTGGGTGCCCAAGTGGCAATCAAGCCACAGGACGCCGGTCCCACTCCCGAATCGCCGGTCTGTTGTTGGCTATAAAATAGTGAATTAGGCATGAATTCAAGCACAAAAAGGTAAAGCGGCTAAGTGCCGGCTCATATCGACGATCGCCGATGTAACGCTGGTCGAGGCCTGATTTTTGTTTCAGAATCTAAATTTAAGATGGACCACCTGACCCCAAATATCTTCTTGAGCTGCCCTAATCTGAAAAATATTCCCTTAGGTTCCCTTTTTACCATTTTTCCACAACCCTTTTTGTCTTCCCAATACCCAACATTTCCACTTTTCCACATGCCCCTCTTTCCCACTTCCCATAAACATATATTCACCATTACTATCTCACCTTCTCCTCAACTACCCACACTCTCACCTTCTCACCTATAAAACCCCTCACTCTCTTCATAAATTCTCATTAAACTCACATTCCCTCTCCACTACACAAGTCTCAGAAGTGCCATCATTGAGCATTATCAAGATACCACAAGTTAGTCTCTGCAAAACTCTCTCCTAAGTGTGATAATGTATCTCTTATTCTTTGTATGTTTTCATTAATTGCACCTTGATTGAATATTCATATAGCTTCAATATACTTTCCCCTCCTTGCTAATGTCATTCTTTCCCATTAGTTTGATGGCTGATGCTTTGTTTCCTGAAAATAGGGGGAGATAGATATTTCTGGATGATAGGGGTATGGGATTGTTATGAAATTTGTGTGGGATTAAATGGGGTGAAGTCTGAGTAACCCCAAATGGATTAAAAAGATGTGCTTTGCCCTATGATAGATTGGGTGATGCCATTCTTAAGGTTAAATCGTCATTTGAGTCCTATCTCTGTGTAGAATTGATGCTTTAATATAATGTGAGTAGGTGTTTGTCATTTGGTGCCATTGAAATTCTTTGAATTGCTTGGGAATGAGAACATTTGGCTATTCACTAGTAGGGTCCGGTGAATGCTGATGGAATGCCGGTCCAACCTCCAATTAGCTTCAAGCCACTGCTTGGTATCCGCATTACAATAGCGGTTCAAAGATAAGAACCGGTGATTCGCCACCTTGTCTTTGGTGGAATTGTTGTCTACCCAGTTTACTGCTTCGCATCGGCGAGCCAGCAGCGGTCTGCAGCTACCATCTGGCGGTTCGCTGGCGCTCCGCTGGTGCTGTCTGTTCTTTAATGATGGGTTTTCACCTTTGTTTCTCATCTAAATCTTAGTATAATGTTTAGTTATTTCATTCCAATGCATTATGGCATCCACTAACATCATGTTTGCGGAAAATGTCTTTATCTAAGAACACATGCAAAGGCAAGGCACCGGCCTCCTCAACCACCAAAGGCAAACGCAAGGACAAAGCCTCTGCAACACCCTACGACTCTAGGGAGGCCATCATCTTATGTGTGCCGAGATGAAAGGGAACTACACTATATTTTAGGGCCAGTTGATAACGGTGGAGAAAAAGGTTTGACTTGGCGGGACTGCGAGGGGACTTTCCCAACATTACTGTTCAATTCACAGATAGGCAATGACATGCTTTTTCCAATCCTCTCCCGGACTATTACACGAACCTGGTGCTAGAATTCTATGCCTCCTACCAGGCTAGACAAGACCTAATAAAGCACAAAGGAAAAATCGATGAAGTCCCCTGCCTACCATCAGTCATGGTATGCAGGGTGGAGGTGGACATAACTCCGGCTGCAATCAACTATTTGTTCTAGGAATACAAAATTGACTCGAGCATAGAGTATATGGCCAGGATTGCGTACATGAAAAATTAGTTCACCTGGATAGCCCCCATCATCGTAGTTGACACCCCGTTATGGGCCTCCATGGGTGGTGAAATTTTTTGCCATGATCTAAAGTTGGAGGCCATGTTATGGTTGGATTTTATCTGTGGCCACATCATTCCTTCAAAAAAAAGAAGCGGGTCATCTTGGAGTCAGCAATCCTCATAGCCTGCATCATTTCTGGAGTTCCCATTATCTTTGGGAAGATTGTGGCCCAGCAGATGAAGCAGAAGGAAAGATTGGCCAACACCTCCATGCCTTATGCTGTCCTCATTTCCCATCTGTGTCTACAAGCGGGTGTGCCATTACTCCCTCATTAGACCCCTGTCCTTTCCTCTGGAGTGATCTCCATGGATAGGAAAAGAGGTGCCGAGGCACCCATAGTCAAACGGAAGAGATTGCAAGCTTTTGGGTTAGCTGAATGATCATTATCCCATGGGTCGGAGCAGTCACGGCATGCCCCAGATTTTAATGTGTCCCACCAAGAAGCTACAGGTCAAACCTCTGGCAAAACACCTCTTAGGAGAGCATCTCCCCTCCTACATCCTCCCAGCCAAGTGGTCTCCACAAGCTTGTGGATATGACCAACTCTGCTGAGAGTCAACTCTAAAAGTTGGCTAGAAGTCTCCCCACACTTATTGCTCAAACAGTCAAACGGGAGCTAAAATCAATGTATGAAAGCCTTACAACATTATGCAAATGGGTGGATGCAGTGGAGGGGGTTGTCACTTCTCTCCGAACCGAGGTGTGGGAGTGGAAAAGTCGGACACCTATGGATGTGCCTGACATGAGCACTCTCAACGCCCCGATGGGTTATCCTTCCACTGTTCGAGGCCCAATTGACGATTTGTTTGAGGGCTTGGGGGATGACACCGAGGATCTAGGAGAGGTTGGATTTGTTGGTGCCACAAGAGTGGGGAAAGCTGCGGATGATGAGGATGAGGAGTAAAATTCTTAAGGAGTCTCTTTTCCCTTTATTTTGCATGCATACATTGGGGAAAATGTATTCTATTAGCTGGAGGATGAGTATTTGTTGGGGGGTCACTGATGTTTTATTTTAAAGATGAGTTAAAGTAGCCCTTATCGGGCTTTTGTTTTTTTTATTTTCTATGATGAATTGTGAGCCTTTGTCCGGATCAATTTTTAATCTTGTAGATGATTGACCTTGTCGGGCCTGTGATGTTAAAAAAATGAATGACTTAGTTGAAATTTTTTTGGAATGAATATTAGTGGCTAATAATGAGAATGGGATCCTTTTCTTGAATTGTTTACTACTGTAGGACCCAATTTCTTTGTTTATTCGCCATGTAAATAATAGTATAGTAGTCAAACTCCAAGGATTTTCTTCATACCACGGTTTTTTCCGAGGAGTATGTCTTTGTTTTTCTTTCCTTTTTGTTGCCAAACCAGGTTGGCACTTTCTAATGATAGATTAAATGGTGACTTTCTTAAGGAAAAATGCCATGTCGTTTTTGAGTCTCTTATGGAGCTGTTTTGAGAGGCACCACCAGAAAAAAATTTGAAATGAAATTTTCAAATGGGGCATGGAAATGAGAAATAATGAGCAGATGTTTGAATCGAGAACACAACACTCTTTGTCTTACTTTGTAGATTCCTCTCTTGGGTTATTAATTTGTATGTTCTGATGTCTTAAATCAAGATCTGTACGGATAATGACTTTTGTGGAGTCTTTAGGTGTGATGCCTTGTGTGGTAAGGACTTTTGTAAATCTCATGCACATCTTCTTTTCTAGAACTTGCCCCAAGGCAAAATCTTAGATGTAGTTGCACTAAGAACATGATCTGAGGCCTTCTTTTGTTAAGTCAATTCAGCCAAAATGACCTCCTTGAACATTAATCTTTGATAGCCAACGTTTGATCCTTGGACCCTTTGTTTGAAAACACACTACAAGCCTAATGACCATTTTTAAATCCTTCTCTTCGGCACCCATCCTCCATTGTTTCTAGCGATGAAAGAGTGAATATAATAAGGGCTTTAATCCATGAGATAGGGAGCAATAAGGAAATGAATGTGAGATGAGGAAAAAGCCTAAGTTTGGAGATTTGCAAGAGAAGGGAGAAAAATGTGAGCTTCAATATGAGGTAGCACCAAAATTGTGATGAAATGAATGAACCAATGGGTTGAAAGACCTCAAATCGTCAATAGAGGAAGAACAGTAAAAACGTGCTATCTCTTGCATACATAAGGCCAAATGTGAAATTCTTAGGTGTTATAAGTGTGGCTTGTATTACACAAATGATGAAGATAATGAACAAGGAGAAATAAGGTGGAGTAATCTCAATAAGGTAATTAGATGTTCAAGTTTTTATAAAGGCATTAGGGAGGCATTAGTCACTAAAGCTAAACATTATTCTACCCTTAGCCCTAGCCTACATTATGACCCACAAGTCCTAAGAGATTTTAAGTGCAGTTGCTCTATATTAGTGGCGAATTACAGGAAGGGCAAGCCTATGGGTCGAGTTGGGTGCATGCATATATCTTTTGGGAGAGTGAGTGCAATCTTCTCTCTATGCAATCCCTTGTGTGAATGCATTGATTTCATGAAAAAAATTTGTGGATTTTTTTTTCTATGAGTGGCATTATCCCTTTTGAGGACAGAATTGCATTAAAGGTAAATTTGTGCATAGGGAATGAGAAATGCAAGTTCTAAGGCAAGATTTGAATATGCAATTTTCATGAATTGAGATGTTATGTGTACTTCATGGATGAGCTATGCCCTTGTTTTGCAAAAAGAAAGTTCTTGTGAATCACGCTTTTAAATGGTGGTGGCCTCTTGAAATGTTTCCATCTTTCTTATTTTGGGGAAATTTTCTTCTCTTTTTCGGTGAGTCGGTGAGCCATTTTTGGGTTGTCTGAAGTCAAGTGGTCATTAATGCATACATTTGTGTGAAGTGGCATATTGTTTACCTAATAATAATTGCATTACTTGAGGACAAGCAATTGTTCAAATTTGGGGGTTCGATGAGTTGGTAATTTATCAAATCGTTAGGATCTTAAGTATGAACTTTAGTATAGTTTTCAAGTCTTTTAGATGGATTTTATGACCTTTTTGCCTTTTTGTGTGAAGATATCTCATTTGGAGAAAAGAGAAAGAAAGGGAGCAAAAAGAAGGGAATCAGGTTAAAACTGGCGCTTCACCAGAGGAGACTGGTGAAATGCCAACCAAACACAGGCCAAACGCTGGCCAAAAGCTGATGAACACTGCCTCTGGGAATAATAGCAACCGGCGAACACGGACTTCAACTGATGACTCACTGGTAATCCGCCGAATGAAACCTGAAATTACTGGATCAAAGAGAAAAGAGTCGGCGACACGTGGGTGGATACTGGCGAAACACTGAAAGAATCTCCTAAGGCCACTGGAACTCACTGGAGGCAAAATTAATTAGAGCCGGTGGTTAGCGGAATGTAACCGGCGAACCACTGGTACTTCCGCAAGTGCCAGAACACTGATCAGGGGGAAAATATCCAGAACGAAAAAAGTGATAGGTGGATACCCTATTTTTGGATATATTCTAGAGAGCTGTACTCATCAAATTTTAATTTTTAGCTTTTAGAACATTCTCTTGGTAGAGAAGAAAGTAAGAACTTGATTGGTGGAAATTGAAAAGAATTGTTTTCTTTTTCTTCTTCTTCCTCCATAGCAAGGTACTACCATTGTTGAGGACTTCTTGTGGAATTTCATTTTGCTACTCCTATTATTGAATTCAATGAGTTTATTATTAAATGTGCTTTTGAATTTCTTAACTATATAATACCCTGAAAGACCTAAGATCAGACCTAGGAGTTGAAACGGAGAAAACTGAATTTCCTACACCAGGTCATAGGACGAGTTGTGCCATGACTAGTTAGGTGCACCATGAGTCGTTAAGTGACTCGTGGTGTGGAGAAGAAGTTGGTTATAGATGGTGGTCTGGGGGTTCACCACGGGAGGAGGCACGACTAGTGGTAAAGACCATGATTCGTTAGGATGGTCGTGGTCAAAAGTTGACTGAGGATCTCATGATTTGGCAGTGTGGCTAACGACTGGTCACTACAAGTTGTTGCGTACACCCCCAGTCATGGTGTCCGTCGTGGTGACCCTCAGAAGGCAGATTCCAGTGTGGGCAATGGGAGGTGACCACGACTTGTGGTCACTAATGATGATTCGTCCAGTCCCTCGTGGGGACTGGCAGTATGATTTTCCATGTGAATTTATTAAGGGCTTTTTCGTAATTTATAAGTTTCTAAGGCGTAAACAACATCGTTTAAAGCTCAGAATAATGTGTTTTAAGAAGGGTTAAGTCATTCTAAGACCATTATATTTCATGCATGCAAGCTTAGAGGTTTAAGGGGTGATCAAACATAGCTTCTTCAAGGTTCTTCCCCATATTTCCATTGGGCAATCAAGGAAGTTGTGAAATCAGATCTCTTCAGGCATGTAAGGCTATGAATAGGTGCAATTTTTCAAACCAATGCCCAATTCTCTCTCAGTTCATGAAAATTCTAGTTGATGAATCTATGGAGCTTTTACCCAACATGTGAATTTCCTAAATTTTAATCATGGGTATGATCTAAGCATGATTCTAATGTTGAATTATGATTAATGGGCATATTTTACATTGTTTCAATTATAAATTATGTTTTCAAGTTTTATAAATTGTGATGCCCATCCATGAAAGTTCATGAAGGCTGAGATCTATGAAATATGTATTCAAGCATGATGAGATATTTATAAAGAAAGTATGATTTCAAATTACCCATGCCTATGTTCATGTTTTGGAATGATCAAGTCTATGTTAAGCATGTTTAAGTATTGGGAAAACCCATATGATCAAGCATGTTTCGTGAATTTATCTAAACTTCATGTATTAGCTTATCGCATGGATTTTGGAGTCTAGACTCCCACTATTTTCAACTTGTAGTATGGTTTGAGCAAAGGTTCTTCATGTTATGATTTCAGATTTATGCATGTATGATATGAGTGGGCTTCGTCACTAGAAGATGGTTCAGTGTCATGATCCGAAAATGGGCTCGGATCGAGACACGGGACAAGGAGCCCCAAGAGACTCCAAGTCGATCCATGGCATGAATATATATCTAACTTAATCAATAAAAGAGGAAGATTTAACCTAATAAACATACGGAAGTCTAAACATAACATAACACCAAGACTGGAATTAACATCATACATGACAAGCTGATTACTACGCGAAGTCTGAAAGCCTCTAACATATCTGAAGGGTTGATGGGACAACACCTCCAACTAACCCAACAAGTCTGAAATTAAAGAGAGACATAAAAACCACGGGTACTGAATGTCCTCGGAGGATGAGGACTCACCAATGCTAGCTGGATAGGTCTGAGTGGGAAAGCAGGGGCTAAAGATGCTGCTTAGAAAGATCCCTCGGACCTGTATCATGAGACGATACAGCATAGAGTATGCGGTCAGTATGTGAAATATACCGAGTATTTAACGTAAGTAAAATGGATAGTTAACATACATAAGGTTCATAAGAGTATAACAACATGATAGTAACATAAATATTATAATGTAAACATAGGGTCCAAGGTTTTCAAAACATTCGTAAATCATTCGTAAGCATAATCATAAGAGAAAAGCTTTATTAAACATTAATTGAGCCAAAGTATATAATCATAACCATATCTAAATCATGAGGAAAAGTGGGAGGACTCATTATAACCGACACCATCATGGTAGAGTCTTACATGATGCCCCAACTATCTGATTCAAGTAGGCAAAGTCGTCCCAGGCTTGCCAGGCAAGGGACGTGCAGTATGTGATATCACGAAGAGGTGATCCATTAATATTGAAATATATATAAATAAATTTATGGTGGCACGTAGTTGTGAGACACCGGCGTAGTGTTTTGAAGGTCGGACTACTCGGTGCTAGATACTGATCCCAAAAACATACATATTAGGCTCGTATAATAACCGTAAAATCATTCATGATGTTCATGGCTAAATAAATAATATCATTGTTTCTCCCCATTTAAAATACATGTTTAGCCATGAACAAGGGGCCCATGAATCGGAAAAGAGTCATAAATCCGAAAATCATGAAATCCATGCATACTTGTAAACATGTGTAAACTTCACATTTCATAAATTCATGATAAGTATTTGAGAGAAATCATATCATAAGTCATAAATCATAATGGGTTAATGAACATCAAAATAAAAATGAAATCATAACTTGAACTTTCATGAAATATGCATAGTTGGGCATAGTTTGTAGGAATTTAAACCCATAAGTTTATAATTGAAATAGTTGTAAAATCTGCCCATGATTCATAAAATATGCATTGATACATGAAGGAGATTAATCCATAGATAGATCATAAGGATTTAATAAGAATTGGGATAAAACCCCATAGAATTATCAATAGAATTTCATGAATTAGAGAGGAGTTGGGCATGGGTGTGAACAATTTTATCCATTCATAACCCTACATACCTAAGAAGAACTGATTCTAAGACTCCCTTATTTTCCCAATGAAGAATTGATTAAGAACTTGAGTAACTAGACTTGATCACCTCTCCAAAAGCTCTAAACTTGCATGCATGAATTAGAAGGTTTTGAATGAACTTACCCCTCCTAAAAGTCACTATTCATAGCTTAAAACGACGTAGTTTAGGCCTTAGGATCATAGAAATTACGAAAAAACCCTTAATAAACTCACACAGAAAAATAGATTGTCAGTCCCCATGAGGGACTGCATGAGTCGTTGTCCATGGCCACGAATAATGGTATGCCCAACGAGTCGTGGTTACTCGCCCGTTAGGTGCACTGCCCAATTTCTCCTGCCTTCACCTTGACCACGACTGGCTGAACGAGTCGTGGGGCTGACCACGACTCGTGGTAATGTACGTGGTGACCAAAAAACAGAAATTCCAATTCAAGTCATACTCCTCACCACGAGTCACTTAACGACTCGTGGTCATCCTGACAGGTCATAGAATGACTCGTTCTATAACCTGATGCATAAAATCCTATTTTCTCCATTTCAACTCCCGGATCTGATCTTAGGGTTTTTGGGGCATTACAGTATCTCCCCCTTGGGAACATTCTTCCACGAATGTTCAAAAATATACAGAAAAGCAGAGAAATGCAATCATCATATTCAAATACTGATCATACATGCTTAAAACTGATGGAATGACTACCTTCGAACTGAACTACATCGCTTAACCGAATTCTCGAACCACACATACATCCATTTACATGAAAGAAACTGAGGTACATGAGATGAACATGAAACTGAATAGAGTATTAAGGAGAAAACTGACACCTTAAGCTTAAACTAAGCTGGGAGAGAATAAATGCGGGTATTTAGTCATCATATCTGCCTCGGCTCCCCTGGGAGAGAACAAATACGGGTATTTAGTCATCATACCTACCTCGGCTCCCCATGTATTTCCCTCAACATGTTGATTCCTCCATAAAACCTTAACTGAAGCTACTTCTTGTTCCTTAAACTTTGAACCTGACGATCCAATATTTTCCATCGGAACCTCTTCATAACTAAGGTTATCTTTCACACTGACACTGTCCACCGGAATAACTAGAGCTGGATCACCCAAACACTTCTTTAAGAGCGATACATGGAAAACTGGATGGACTGAAGCTATTTTGAGGAAAACTCCAACTCATATGCTACCTTGAAAACCCGTTGCACAATCCAATGTGGGACAACATAATAGGGACTAAGTTTCCCTTTCTTTCTGAACCTCCCCTATTCCCTTCATGGGAGACACCTTTAGAAATACCCAATCGTCGACTTCAAAATCAAGTTCTCTCATTCTCACATCCGCATAGGACTTTTGGCAACTTTGAGCTTTTTTCAACCTATCTCTTATAAGCTGAACCTTCTCTATGGCCTCATGGACTTAATCTGGACCTATCATCGCAGCTTCCTCAACTTTAAACCAACCAATAGGTGATCCACGTCTCCGCCCATAGAGAGCCTCAAACAGAGCCATCTAAATGCTGAAATAATAGTTGTTGTTATATGCAAACTCAATGAGAGGAAAATGCTCATCCCAGCTACCCTTGAAGTCAATCATGCATGATCTCAACATGTCCTTGAGAGTCTTAATCGTCCGCTCTACCTGATCATAGGTTTGCGGATGAAATGTTGTACTGAGCTTGACCTTAATATCAAGTCCCTTTTGAAATGACCTCCAAAATTGGGAAGTAAACTGAGTACCTCTGTTTGATATGATTTACAAGGGAACCCCATGCAACTGAACTAGCTCTTGAATCATCAACACCCGAAACACACCAACTACCCTGATATCGAAGCACACCATCTCCCTCTTTAAAGAAGACCTCTACCTTCTACTTCTGAATGACTTCCTTCAACATCACCAAGATAGGATCCTCGTCTTACCTGGCTTTAACATCGGTCACCAAGAAAGATTCTGATCCATCCCGAACAATGACATAGAAAATGTTCAAATCCCTCTGAAACTTATCCGGAATCCCCTGGTCACAACCCAAATATGCAATTCAATCATACAACCTATTCTAGATCGGTTGGGATCATCAAATTACTAATAACATGTTGTTTTGTTTGGAAATTGACCGTGATCAAACTTACCCTCCTCAAAGCTCATAATTTCAACCAAGGGTTCAAATCACTCCCGAATCACCTCGGGATCCATGCAAACTATCCAACTAAGTCATAAATCACTATTTGAAACCAAAAGAGATTTCAGAACCCAAATTCGAGCTCGTTAACCTAAAATGTTGACTTTTGTTAGACCCCTCAAACCTCAAACCCTCAAAAATAGAAAATCTCAACCGATCTTTATTAGATCATCTTGAAAATGGTGTCATCCACCTCCGTAGGTCATGAATAACAGAATAAATATACGGAAAGGTTCAACTTAGGCAAACAGATCAACAATCAAAAAATGACCATGTGGGTTGTTACACTTTTAGGCTTGGCTAATAACCGCACTTCCTGAGCTTCTATACACCTGACACTTATGGAAGGGATAGGGAATTATCCTAAACGTACACCTCTTAATCATCATTTCTACCATGAGGAAGCATCCATAGGGTTTAGAGTAAGGGAATCATGAGCATGAATCATTCAAGAAATTTAAGATAGACATATACGTGATTTAGCACGATCTTATGAGCCAATAGGGAAAATCATTGGGACTGAGTTCATAGAGATGAGCATACTGAGAGACATGGGTTCACATACATAATGAGGGCCATGACATAAAGCTGAACGGTTAATATTGGCATCATTGACGGACGGGGTTGCCTATCATCTTAGGGTTCTGAACATAAGCATGAGTTGAGCGTAGCATCGAGCGAAACATAAGGAAAACATCTAAAGGAGAATGGATGGACTATCCCAGATACTATTCATAGAAATTCCTTACTAGAAAACTCAATACCTTACTTGGCCCTTCACTTACCATTTCCCCCCTTAGTTTACGGCTATCACTCCAAGGCTCTACGATCCTTCATTAAGGTTACACTAATATCACTAGTTCCGGACATCCTATTCACCTCCAAAGCTATCACTGAAGATTTCATACTTATAATTATTCCCCACCTTCCAAAAAATAAACCTCGTATTAAAATGCACAAAGGGGATCTTGTAACTTGTACAATATTTCTCGGGACTAGCAATCATGTAAGGTTCGTTATGAAGAGTTATAACGTACCTGTGACTACATATGGGGTTGGCTGCCACCTTCTCAAGGTAACCTGCTGATCGTGGGCAAAATAGCATGTCCAAGTGATACTTTGTAACTTAGTTTTGCCTTGTTTATCTATTAATTTATATACATTCTCATGTTATTTTATGTAAATGTGAATATATACACTAACCAACATGATTAGTTCTTGTGATTAGTTCTTGTTTTGTAGGTTTACAATGAATTTCAGGAACTATTCATTGAGTTGGTGAAGTGAGGTATGGGATTAGAAGTAGAGCGAACGCCGGCAAGGAGGGTGCGCGCGAAACAAATTCCACTGCGCGTGGGCAACGTGCACTTAAGGCAGCGCGTGAAAGAGAAGGCCAACACGCTGCATGAGCAATGTGTCACACCGGCACGCTGTGACACTCGGATGTTTGGCATCCCGAGGTAATTTCCCGTAGAGCTTTCCGCATTACCTCCGTGTCACTTGAGGCATGTTGGCGCGATACACCTGTGACACGAAGCTATTTCATGCCGGAATACTTTAGACACCTCACATTTACTATAAATAGGTCCCTTAACTCCCAAAAGTGGACACACGATCTTATTTTCTCAAAACCACGAGAGAAGTCACGAGGGTATTCTCAAGAACTACCTAGGAGTGAAGGGAGAAGGGAGAACTCACCTAGGGTTTGTCAAATTCCTCTTCTACCAATTCTTGTTAGTAAGTTACTTTAACAACATTTTCTTGTAATTATATGAACATTTAGTGGCTAGAACCCTTCCTCTAGGGTTGAAATACAAGATATAATTGTGATTTTGCGATTTGTTTTGGAAATAATTTGTTGATTGTTGTTTTTGTCTTGCAATTCGAATTGTTGGTTGTTTTTATGATTGATCACCATGAAAATATATCATGTTAGCTTGGTCATGTGCTTGAGAAACCATTTACCTAGGTCGTAACATGAGAATGTGAGGAGGAGCATGTTTGTATCTCATGATATAATTTTTGTGTTAGATAGAACTATACCTAATGCCTTGCTTGGTTAATAAAACGGGATTATTTAGAGACCGATTAGAATTATCACATCACTACTCAAATAAGTAGTTGTGAGTCTAAGTTTAGTTAAATGATTAGATTTACTTAAAAGTCCCTAATCATTCTACGAAACCACGATATAATTGATTGCCCACTTGGCTAGACTAGCATCCTCGGCCACAATGATGCAGCGAGGCTAGTTTGTCGTGGTTTAGAGGCTCGGGAAGATCTTGAACATGCAATTCTAATTATGTGAGACGACAATCGATAGTTGTTTCATACTTAATCCATTGAAATCGTAGGATCGCATGATTATCCTAGCTAACTCTATGTTGCTCCGAGAGGAATTTTAATATTTCATTGGACTATATATTTAGAATTATCAAATCTCCTCAAAACTTCTATAACCAACACTTGCGAAAGTTAATATCACACTTGAGCTTGATAGTTAGCTAAATTGATCCAAATTTCGTGGGTTCGACATTCCCGGCTTCTTAGAAAGAGCCACTATATTACTTGCACGACCCGTGCACTTGGTGAGTCGTGGAAGTTTTTTGCCGTTGCCTAGTGACTCGCTAAGTTTAGTTAATTTGTCGGCCAGTGATTTTTAAATTTTTATGTTTTAAAAAATATTTAATAAGGAAAGAAGTAAATAATATTGAAAAAAGCTGTTAATTTTTATTTTTAATCCGATACCCTTCTTAACATGGCATCATAGAATATAAATGGGTTAAATGGTGATACTCTTACTTTAATGAGTCTTGTCTGAATTCAAGTGAGACCCCATTTGTGGCGCACCGTAACACGTGCAATATATGTGGTGGTCAAGATGGCCATTGGGATGGCTGTCCGAATGCATACTCCCATCCCCCAAGCCCCTACTATGATCCTTCTGTTGTTTTTGCTGAATACATGCATGGTGAAAATGAGGACTTGGGACGCCAAGCTCAAATAGAAGACATGCTAAAACACATGCTTGAGCAAACAAGCAACGAAGGAGGCGATGGACGCAAAGGGAGAATTCGCCTAGAAGAGAATGGAGGGTTTCCTAGGAAGGATGAGCGCCAAAAAGTCATGTGGAGAGTATGGCCGCAGCTTGAAGCTTGTGGTAAATTACAAAAATCTGCTGAGAGATACTAAAGAGAAACTACAAGAAGAAGACAAGGGTGAATTGGATAATCCTAACAATGGGAATCTCTTGAGAGTCTCCGTGATGGGCTCACACTTATGGAAAATCCATTCATGGAAAGAAGAGACAGAAGTTCCAACCATTTGACATTCATGTGGGAATTAGATGTTGATGTAAATAAGGTGTACATAAGTAAGGAAGTTAAACATAATGCAAGCTTCGTAGTTGAGGTCTATCAGACTACCAAGCATTTTTTTTGGACATTGAGCTTGGTTGACAACATAGAAATAGAGTCTTCCAAGCTTTGGAGAAAGATCTTGAGGAGGAACAAGCCCCCATATATTCTCGAAATTCCATGATTCCAATACAAAATGACTTCACTTACTTGAGGGCTAACAATGCCAAATAAAGACGCATCGTTGGTCTCACAACTTTTCACCACCACCCTAGGAGCGTAATAGGAAATTAGAAAAGAAATTAGGGGTGATATTCATATCCTCAAGGTGGAGGAAAAAGTGGTGAAACTGACAATGTCAAATGCGACGTAAAATTAGGTGCTGCTTGGGAGGGGCAACCCAAGGGTACATGTAGTACCATTTTAATTTCTTTGCATTTGTGTTAATTTTGTTATTTTCATTATGTTTGTTTTTGGTGGAAAGTTAGGTACGTATGGAGGGAAGTCTCGAGTACACGTGGAGTAGGAAGTTAACAAGCATGGAAGAGAAAGTGGGTCGAACACCCACTTGTGCAATGTTGAAGAAAAGCATGTTATTAGCTAGGCCTAAAGGCTCAGGAGTATTTCACCCTCTTTAATAAAGTGCTAATTTGATGCTATGAGGACATAGCATGATTCAAGTATGGGGTGAGAAATTTATTTCAAGGAAATTTCAAATTTTTTTGTGCTTAATCATTTTTAATGGTTAATGCTAGAGAAATTTGTGAGAAAATTGAAAAATTTTTGTGAGTTAAGCATGACTTCATCACCCGTTGGTTTTTCTTTCTGCTTCTTTTCCGACGGGGTCTTTAACCAAAAATAAAATTTTTCCTTGTCTCGTATATACGTTTTAGTCATAGTTGGGATCGTCTCGACATGGATGGATGACTCACCGTCTTGAGGAAAATTAGTCAATGGGTTTGGGTTTGGGAACCCGTAGCTAATGATGGCTTGATATTCTTGTTATGTGTTATACATGATTGTAAGAAGCAAGTATGTTTAGTGTTGAAGCATGAAAGTGTATAACTTTGTGTGAGACACTTAGGCTCTTGAATTTGACTCAATATGATTGAAGCTTAATGCTTGGAATTCTTGTGATTAGCCGTGTTAAGAGTCCGTCAATGTATCTTGATTTGAGCATGTGCCATGAGTGTAAGGTTTTGAGTATTCTCGTGCTATTGTGATTGTCTAGAACTTGCCCGGTGTGTTTATAAAACAAAATTGAGGATGTGAACTGTAGGGAGATGATTTAGCATTTCTTTGAATGAACCAAATTCTATCCTCTCACTATACCTACCTTGAATAATTAATCCTAGTTAGCCCCATTGAGCCTTGAGCCTATTCTCTTTGATAGCTGCAACATGGTTTAATTCTTTTCCTTTCATTAGCCTTGATGTTGATCCAAAACTCCTAAGTGCTTAAAGGAAAAATCCGAAAGATGAAGGAGTGACAAGAATGAAATAGAAGGAAAAGTAGCAAAGTTGGTAAAAGTGAGAAAGGTCAAGGGTGCACTTGCTTGAAAATTGTTGATTATTAGTAGGGAGTAAGAAAACAAATTAATTAAAAGTTATTTATAGAACTCCTTACTACTAAGCTAAGAGTGCCTAAAGAAATGGGGAGAACAAAAGAGGAAAAAGGAAAAGCCGAAAGAGACGGGCGTGAAGTAAAGAGAAGTGGAAGCTCGTGATGAGGGCGTGATATTAAAAGCGCTAGGAAGTTAGTCACTATTGCCGGCCGTAATAGTACCTACCCATCCCTTAGCTACATTACAACCTAAAAAGTCCTACTTGATCTTACATTCATACATCCTTAAATTAGTGGAATGAAACACTAAGGGCAAGCTTATAAAGTCATTACATGATGCATGTGAATTTTTAAGTAGAGTGAGCGTTATTTATTCATGTACCCACACATGTTAAGAGTTAAAAATTTTAGCGTGTGAAAATGGGTAACTCTCTTTCCGTGAGGGCACATGTTGAATGAAGGATATAATTCATGTGGGATTTCTTAATTAGTTGATTTGCAGGAGTTTGCTAAAATTTTGAGAGTCGATTCTTGAGGTTGCTTAAAGTCTTAGCATAAGTTGTATTTCATTTCAACACTCAAATCGTGTATGCTCTATTTTTAGCTTCTTATCTTAAATAATCATTATAGCCGTAGCTTGGAATTAACTTGCTAAATTAGTTATGTGTGAGTCTTCATTTACATGAGATGAAAAAGGGTTGTTCAAGGACGAACAAGGCTTTAAGTGTGGGGTAGGTCATCGGGCAAATAGCATGTCCAAGCATACTTTATAACTTAGTTTTGTCTTGTTTATCTATTTATTTATATACATTCTCATGTGATTTTATGTAAATGTGAATATATACACTAACCAACATGATTAGCTCCTTGTTTTGTAGGTTTACAATGAATTTGAGGAACTATTCAATGAGTTGGTGAAGTGAGGCATGGAATCTGAAGTAGAGCGAACATCGGCAAGGAGGGTGCGCGAAACAGCCCACTAAGCAGTAACGTGCCACGGCAGGCACGCCGCACGATGTAGGAAGGCCAACGCGCCGCATGAGCAACAGGTCACGCCTGGCACAAGGTGACACTCTGCGCTGGCATCCTGAGGTAATTTCCAGAGAGCTCTCCGCGTACCTCCGTGTCATGGAGGTGCTGTTGGCGCGATACACTCCTGCAGGTCACAGCTATTTGCCGGAATAATTAGGACACCTCACATTTACTATAAATAGGTCCCTTAACTCCAAAAGAGTGTACACACGATCTTATTTTCCGAAACCACGAGAGAAGTCACGTGGGTATTTCTCAAGAACCACCTAGGAGTGAAGGGAGAAGTGGGAGAACTCACCTAGGGTTTGTCAAATTCCTCTTCTCTTCTACCAATTCTGTTAGTAAGTTACTTTAACAATGTTTTCTTGAAATTTTACGAACTTGAATTTCTAGAACCCTTCCTATAGGGTTGAAGCCACAAGATATGATTGTGATTTTTGTGATTTGTTTTGGAATTAAGTTGTTGATTGTTGTTTTTGTCTTTGCATTCTCGATTGTTGGTTGCTTTTATGATTGATCACCAAGGAAAACATACATGTTAGCTTCGGGTACGTGTTTCGAGGAAAGAATTTACCTAGGTCAGAATACGAATGAGGAGCATGTTTGTATCTCATGATATAATTTTGTGTTAGATAGATACCTAATGCCTTGCTTGGTTGATAAAATAGATTATTTTAGATACCGACTTAGAATTATCATATCACCACTCAAAGAAGTAGTTGTGAGGTTAAGTTGAGTTAAATGATTAGACGCACGAAAAGTCTCTAATCATTTCCATGTAAACCACAACATAATTGATTTTCCAAGAACTAGAATTAGCATCCTCGCTCACAATGATGCAACGAGGCTAGTTTGTCGTGTTTAGAGGCTCAAAAGGCCATGAACATGAAATTCTAATTATGTGAGACGACAATCGATAGTTTCATACTTAATCCATTGGAAATCGTAGTATCGCATGATTATCCTATTTTTAACTCTTATGTTGCTCCGAGAGTGAATTCAGAATATTTCATTGACCATATTTAGAATTAATTAAATCTCCCTCAAAAACTTCTATAACCAACACTTGCGAAAGTTAATATCACACTTGAGCTTGATAGTTAGCTGAATTGATCCAGTCCCTGTGGGTTTGACATTTCGGTTCTTAAAAAGAGCCACTATATTACTTGCACGACCCGTGCACTTGCGGGAGTCGTCACCTGCGCTGCTGAGATGGATGGGCTTCAGACTTGATAGTTCGGGCATGGCCTCTCTGGCCGTCTTGCTTGGCATAAAGGAAATCTCTGAGCTTATGACCGAGTTGGCCACAATAGAAGCAAACATATGAACCTGCCAAGCACTTTTCTAGGTGGTTCTTCCTGCAGCCCTACAAACTGGGTAAGTAATCTCCCTCACCCGGGGCATGTATCCCCAAACTTAGCTAAAGATCTCTGATGGGGTTAAGAGCAATCCCACTACTTGACCCTTGTTGGGAACTCTCCAAGTCTTCGGTCTTGGGCCTTTTTTTCTCCCTTTCTTCCCCCTTAAGCTCTCAACCCATATTCCAATCACCAAACTTAGTCGGGTTCCTCTTTTTAAGTTCTTGAACCCTAGTAGCTGCTGCCTCTCCGATAGGGTTCACTGATGCGATAGTCTGCTGGTTAGGCTGGGTGATCATGGCCCGTATCAACACTCTAAGGGAGGCCCCGAGTTCTGCATCCGTAACTTGCATGGAATCCATCGAGTTGGTGGGGCTGGCTGACTCCCATTGTTTTTCTGAGAAGACATGTTTCTACACACGCGTATAGCATGAGTTATAGAAAGAGAGAGAGTCGAACTCATAGAACAAGATAGAGTCATGAAAGAAGGAAACATTTCCTAAACGCATCATAGCCTCTTTGTCATAAGTGTGGCCTGCTTCACAACCATGAAAAAGACTCTACTTCACTTGGCTTTCAGACACCCTAGGACACTTCAAAACCTATTGCTCTAATACAAAGTTTGTCACGACTCGAACATGGGCCTTGATCAAGACACGGGACAAGGAGCCCCGAGAGACTCCAAGTCGACCCATGGCATGAACATACATTTAACTCAATCAATAAAAATGGAAGATTTAACATAATAAACATAGTGAAAGTCTAAAGATAACATAACACCAAGACTGGAATTAAAATCATACATGATAGGATGATTACTACGTGAAGTCTGAAAGCCTCTAACATATCTGATGGGTTGATGGGACAACATCCCCAACTAACCCGATAAGTTTGAAACTGAAGACATAAATAACAACTATGGATACTAAATGTCCTTGCAGGATGAGGACTCACCAATGCTAGCTTATGGGTCTAAGTGGGAAAGAAGGGGCTAAGGATGCTGCTGAGAAAGATCCCTCGGACCTGTATTATGAGACGATACAACACAGAGTATGTGGTCAGTACATGGAATGTACTGAGTATGCAAGGTAAGTAAAATGGACAGTTAAAATACATAAAAGTTCATAAGAATAGGACAACATGATAGTAACGTAAATATCATGAGGAATAGGGCCCAAGATTTTCAAAACATTCGTAAATCATTCAGAAGCATAATCATAAGAGAAAAGCTTTATTAAACACGACTTGAGCCAAAGTATATAATCATAAACATACATAAATCATGAGGAATAGTGGGAGAACTCGTCATAACCGACACCATCATGGTAGAGCCTTACATGATGCCCCAACTATCTCACTCAAGTGGGCAGAGTCGTTCCAGGCATGGCAGGCAAGGGACGTGTAGTATGTGATATCACGAAGAGGATATCCATTAATATTAAAATAAATATAAATAAACCTATGGTGGAATTTAGTTCTGAGATACCAGTTGCATATTCGGTACATGTTGTACTGATGCCCACTCAGGTGTNGGTGGAATTTAGTTCTGAGATACCAGTGTAGTCATTTGAATGTCGGGCTACTCGGTGCTAGAAGCTGCTCTAAAAAACATGCACAGTAGGCTCGTATAATAACCGTAAAATCATTCATGAAGTTCATGGCTAAATAAATAACATCATCATTGATTCCCATTTAAAATACATGTTTAGCCATGAAAAAAGGCCCATGAATGTGCCAAGAGTCATAAATCCGCAAATCATGAAATCAATGCATACTTGTTAACATGTGTAAACTTTACATTTCATAAATTCATGATATGTATGAGAGAAATCATATCATAAGTCATAAATCATAATGGGTTAATGAACCAAAATCAAAGTGAAATCATAACTTTAACTTTCATGAAATATGCATAATTGGCCATAGTTTGTAGGAATTTAAACCTATAAGTTTATAATTGAAATAGTTGTAAAATATGCCCATGATTCACAAAATCTGCATTGATACATGAAGGAGATTAACCCATAGATAGATCATAAGGATTTTATAAAAATTGGGATGAAACCCCATAGAATTATCAATAGAATTTCATTAATTAGAGAGGAGTTGGGCATGGGTGTGAATGATTTCACCCATTCATAACCCTACATACCTGAGAAGAACTGATTCTACAATTCCCTTATTTTCCCAATGAAGAATTGATGATGAACTTGAGAACTAGACTTGATCACCTCTCCAAAACCCATAAACTTGCATGCATGAATTAGGATAGGTTTAGAATGAAATTACCCCTCTTAAAAACCACTATTCATAGCTTAAAACAACGTATTTTTGGCCTTAGAATTATAGGAATTATGGAAATCTTTAATAAACTCGTAGAGAAAAATAGACTGCCAGTCCCCACGAGGAACTGGACGAGTCGTTGTCCAAAGCCACGACTCGTGGCCAGCAGTCGTTGAGTACACCGCCACAATTTCAACTAGGGCTCAACATGGGGCACACCGCGACTCCTTGTGTATCCAACGAGTTGTGGTGACCCACATGTTAGGTGCACTACCCAATTTTTCCTGCCTTCACCTCATCCTTGACCATGACTAACTCAATGAGTCATGGGGCTAACCATGACTTGTGGTCATGTCCGTTGTGACCCAAAAACAGAAATTCCAAATCAAGTCATACTCCTCACCATGATTCACTTAACGACTCTTGATCATCCCGACGGGTCACAGGATGACTCATTCTGTGACCTAGTGTAGAAAATCCTGTTTTCTCCATTTCAACTCCCGAGTCTGATCTTAGGGTTCTTGAGGTATTACATTCAGCTTCATTGAAAAATGATGGAGAGCATATGCATGTTTTTGGGAGTAGTGTCTAGCACCGAGTAGGCTAAGGGTCAGTCAACCCTATTCCTTCAGAACGATGTGCCAACATAGGTATGTTCTGATTATGTGGGACCTTCCTTCTGAACTTCCCCTGCCCCTAAGGTGCCTTCATCTTGATATTGATATCATGGTAGCGTCCTTAGCCCTGGCAAGGCTTTGGACGGTCTGCCCACTTGAGTGTGATAGTCGGGACCACATAAGCTCTATCGTGGTAATGCGGTTATATGATGAGTCTCCCATTGTTCCTCATAATTTTAGTTATGCATGTTCATCAGTCATGATATTATGTTTTCAGCAGGTTTGACCCATTGTCCTATTTTACTTATGATTATTAATTTTTAACTTTGGTCATTCGATTCAGTTATGATATTCAGTTATATCTATATCATGATTTCAGAAGATAGCATGCAAGCCCTACTCTCAGAATCTTATCTTGATATGTTTTATAATATGAATGATTTATGATTTTACTTACTTAGCAGTTTTACTTACCTTACATACTCAGTACATTCCACGTACTGACCGCATACCCTATGATGTATCGTTTTATGATACAGGCTTTGATATCTAGACTAAGTCCCACCGCTAGTCAGATCTCTAGAGTTAGCATTTCTCAGTCTCAGTTGGTGAGTCCTCATCTTTCGAGGGCCCTTTGTATGAGTTATACTTCATATTTTCAGTTTCAAACTTTAGTGAGTTAGTTGGGGTCTTTTCCCATCAACTCGTCAGTATTAGAGGCTTTTCAGACAGAGTATGTATTTAGCTTCAGACTTATGTATGTATTCAGATGTTATGTTATGTTTAGACTTCCGCTATGTTAATTATGTTGATCTCCCATTTTATTTGAATGAGTTAGAGGTTACGTTCATGCCTTGGGTCAACTTGGAGCCTCTTGGGGCTCTTGGTCCCATGTCTCGATCCGAGCCTATGTTCGGGTCATGACCAACTATGAGTAGCTAAATCATTAAGTAGAAGTGTGTGTGGTGATGAATGCTTAATTAGAGCGGTATTGCTACAGTCATCTCAATAATGTTTAATTAGTGTAAATCTGTTGGATTCTCTCCAATCTATAATTGAAGATCCATTGTTGTTGATGTGGGTCTAATTATTCTTACTTCATTTATGCTTGCAAAAGAACAATTGAGTATTGGGAGAGAATTTAATGGTGGGCATGGATGAGAGATTGTGAAATTGGGATGGAAATAGCCAAACTTACATTTTCATTCCTAATTAATAGCTAATAGCTAGAAATTTGTACAGCTATTAATCCAAATCTGATAGGATTGAGTTAATGGTGTCTAGGGGTTTGAAAGAACTCTAGCTAGAGGTATTTATGATGTTGAAAAGCATTAAATGCCCACTTTCCCAAGATTATTTACACAAATTGAACTTAGGATATGACCTAGCATGACCCTATTTAGTTAGCATATCATCTACACGACACCTCTAGTCTTTCATATTCTTGTCAACAACCTTGGTAATTTGCTATTATAGTTAGCCAAATTAGAAGTTATATTTTATGTAAATTTCAATCTGCCCCAAAATGTTTTATTTTAATGTTATTCTCAAGTGGTTCAAGATAAATTCAATTTCTCAAATGACACTCATGCATATCATTCACTAGTCCCTGTGGGATTCGACCCCGACATCCGTCGGGATATTTGTTTTGTTACAACCATCGTTAATGCTCTTTGTATGAAGATTATATTTTGGACGTTATTAGGGTTCACCTGGGAGTTTTTTAAAATTTATGATTTCAACCCCCAACTACAACATCCTTGAGGGAGGGAAGAACCTATCCAAGAAAACCTCCGTCAACTCTTGCCAAGAAGTAATAGACCCCGGGGGTAGCTCCTCTAGCCAAACAGTGGCTTCTCCCATCAATGAGAATAGGAAAAGCCTTAATCGTATGGACTCTTGGCTAAATTGGTGATATTAAAGGGAGGCAGTTTTCAAGGAAGTTGCGAAAGTGTCTATTAGCTTCTTTACTTGGTTTCCCTCCAAAGAGTCCTTTTATTTGTAGCAAGTGTAACATAGTGCTAGTCACATGAAACACCGCATTTCCTACCATAGGTGGTAGGCGAATGGCACCTGCTACATCAGGAAACATGCGCTCATCCTCGTCTTGGTCCATGTAGCCATCCAAAGAACCCACTTGCGAGTCTTGTCTCATTAGATTCAACCTAAACAAGCAGTGAAAACAACAACAAATATAATTTGCACAAGATGCTTAAATAGTTTGAATTAAAAGGAACTCTAGGCTATCAATGCCTATTTCCCAGCAACGACGCCAGAATCGATCACGTCCAAATCCACTTCTCGCTAGGAGAACGTGTACACCGTCATTAGCAATATAATTGACCCAACATTATGAGTCGGGGTCGAATCCATACGGAATAGGTATAGATTGATACTAAAGTTGTACGTCAACCTAAACTAGTTATTATCATTGTATCAGAATACATAAAATAAATGTTGGGGAAAACATGAAAACACTATATGATTCTACTCAATATCCAAATGAAGTAATGCAAGTTGAAGAAACAATAAGAGAAAATACTACGGATGTGATATTGATAGGGCATAGCTAGTATTGGGGTTAATCAACAAGTCTTAGGATTCTACTACTAACATGAATAGCCGTGGACAAATCTATACCCGATGTCTTTCAACCACTTGGGCATATTCTACTTGAGTTATTTCAAACCTCAAGCATAATTAACACATTACCCACATTGGCTTAGGAAAGAATTAAGCTATTTCTAGCCTTAATCCCTAAATTGAGTTATGAAAATAGGTTTTGGCTATTCCATCCCAACCCCATATTTAAAAAACTCAAATCCCCACTAATGCTTTCTCACCCATATCTTACTTCCCCTTTTCAAGCAGGAGCAAGATAAATAAATAAAATATCTGTTTGCAACCATAAATATGTGTATTGAAACTTAGAGAAAGAATTAGATTCATGCATAATAAGTAATTTTAAGACTAAATTCACAACACCCAATCAAATCTCAACCCACATCAAGCACACATCCCTAGAAATTAAATTAGCTACTTATTTAAAACCTCAGGCTCAATTAACACATTACCCATATCGGCTTGGGGAAGAATTGAGCTATTTCTAGCCTTAATCCCGAAATTGAGTTATGAAAATGGGTTTTGGCTATTCTAGCCAACCCCATATTTACAAAACTCAAATCCCTACTAATGCTTTCTCACGCATATCTTACTTCCCTTTTTCAAGCAGGAGAAAGATAAATAAATATAATATATTTGTGTAATCATAAATATTTGCATCGAAACATATAGAAAGCATTAGATTCATGTATAATAAGTAATTTTAAGACTAAATTAACAACATCCAATCAAATCTCAACCCACATCAAGCACACACCCCTAGAAAATAAATTAGCTACCCATGAATGTGAGTAAAAGAGCTAAAGCAATAAAAGATTCAATCACATTTATACTTGAATAGTAAATTTGAGCTTCAATGTGTACTTCAATGAAGAATTTCTTACCCTAAAAGTATTGAAGAAGAAGAAGGAAAAGAAGACTATCTCTTACTTCTTTCTATATTTCTCTCTCCATAAAATTAACTCGTCAAAAAGACTCTCTCTACAAAAATTAAAAATTGTGTACAAAATATAAAAAGTCTCCTTTTCCTCATACTGCACAGATTTCCATTCTTCCCCCAGAAGCTTCTAAATCATTCACTTTTCAGATTTGGACATCTTTGCCTTTCTCAGTATGGCGTCACTTGCGCGGCACCTACGTTTCTGCGAGACGTGGGTGCTTTTCATGTCATGGAAGATAGTCCAGTTCGGTTTCTGCATTTCCCCTATATTTAAAAGGTGCCCGACTGCATTCCAAGGTTTCCATCCAGTGTAAGAGCAATTCAGTTCGGTTTTTCACCTGCTTTTCGCCAATGTCAAACTTGCAAAACGTAGGTCTCCTTTATCCAGCATCTTCTTTTTGTTCAATCTCTTTATTTTATTTCTTTGAGCGAAATATTTGCAAAATCAAAGGAAAAAGGCGTAAAACCCTCCTAGATGAGTTTAAAACAAAGAAAATGCTTGTGCATAGATTTTAATGAGTTGATAAATTACCAAATCATCAATATTCACTATTAAAACTCTTTCTTTCATTGTCCTAGCAGCAAGTAAACAACATATTTTGGGCACCCCTTGTTCCTACTTTCTCTTCTTACTTTCCACACAATTTTCATTATTTCCTTTCCCTTATCATTCATACATTGGTGGACCTTCACTTTCAATTCTCAAAGTGCCTAAGAATACTTTGGATCAAAAATTTTGGAGGTCACAAAAAAAAAGGGAGTAGGCTACTTTTGTGGCTAAGAAAAAAATAAGGCTTATGGCTCAAGGGGGTTAACTAGGGATAATATTCAGGAAGGTAAAACAAACATGGAAAACATGACTTTTTTTAAAGAAACCCCTTAATCATATCTCAACTCTTTAACAACTAGCTATCTAGCATATAATAAGACAAGTTCTAGATGCTAAATTATGTACAAAATACAACAATTAAGCTCACCTCACACGGCATCAAGAATCTAGTCGATTTCCTGTAGCTACACATTCATTACAATCACATTGAGTGTCATTTTTTTAATTATTAAGCCCTAAAAGTGTCTTTAGTTGAGTTAAAGAACTTTGTGTGTCTCTCATGGGATTCTCAATTATACAATTAAGATGACCACTTCATTGACTCAAGCTTAGCTACTAAGTGGAATTTCAAAGAGCACACAAGTGATTTATGTCTGACTCAGTCATAAAAAAAAGTGACTAATTTTCCTTAAGACTATCGTCATCCATCCATCATCGGGAAGGGTCACTACTCTATGATGACAAAAATAAAGAAAAATATGACTCTAAAATTAAACCAAACAAACTCCACTTCTAGAGACGAAAAAATCATCATAGACATAACAAGGCATCATCCAGGTTTTCAGTCATCAGCAATACTATCTATCACAAATCATACCTAATCAATCACAGATCTACTACCATAGGAAATTACAACTAATGCTATGGCCTACTATGAATTTAGCAAAGAAAGAGAAAATAGAAAATATTTTCTCCACTCTACACCTAAACGGTGCACTGTCCTTAGTGCACAACAAATATATCAAGTAGGTAGAGAAAAGGAACTTTTTGGGCCACTATGCATAATCATCGTCATCAGGATTGTACTCCTGATCATTGTCATCATCATTATTATCATCACCATCAATATGCATAGCTCCCGTGGCAGCATCATTCTCTTCATCATTATCTAAGTCATCAACCCCATAAATAAACACCATGGCCTCATCATCATCCAATGAATCCTCAAAAGCTAGTACCACTCTGCACATTAGAATTGCACTCTCCGTGAGTAGGTACCGCTCCTTCAGGGACCTCCATGTCCTCATATGTGGAAGATCGACCTCCGATCCTCCACTGCAAATCAACCATGCCGAACATGCGACCTCTCAGCTATCAGCTCGAGCCTGGTGATCCGCAACAGTGAGAAGTGGAGCTATCGAAGTGATGGTCTCCTTTACCTCGTGAATCTATCATCTTGCCTACCAGGTGCCCTGCTAGAGGTATGTGAAGGTCTGCCTCTTCTTCCTCAATGTCAGCGTCTCTCAAAAACTGGGTAAGGATACTGCCATAATAGTATTTTCACCTACAGTTTTCCCTCGATCTCCTCATATTATCCTGAAGAACTACACTAAAGTTGATTTGTAGCCCTTTCATCAGCATGTATACCAACATGACTCGCTCTCTAGTGATGTCCGATATGTGTGTTCCAAGGAGAATCACAAAACAAACTAACTTCACCTAAACTTTGACCTCCTTATTCAAGTAGGAAAATGCAAGTGTGGAGTGAGTGCCCTTGTGGTTCCTTTCCCAATGGGTTGACGAATGCTCACCACAAAGAGGATGGTGAATGTCGCGGTATGGGGATTTCTCTAGCAGAATGAAGTACTCATATGGGTTACCACAGGTATACTAATGAAGGTATTGAATCTCCTAAAAGTGAGCCGAACCACCTGACCCCATATTTTAACCTCATTGCTCTCTCCAAAGGAAGTTTCCCGGTTTGCATAAAATTCCCTCACCAAAGTTAGGTTGCACTCCTTAGGCTCGACAAAGATATATCCCAATTCCAACTCGCGGACCTTGTCACGGATGGTAGCGAACTCAAGTGCAAGGTGACCTACATCAATCCAGTTCTCAGTAGCATATTTGGCCTCCTTTTATGTGTTGAACCATGTTAGTCCATGAGGCTCCACAACTTTTGCTCTGAATCTCCTAGCAGGGGTTCCCTTGGAAGCCGATGAGCTCGGTCCTTTTGTTCGTTTATGAAGCCACATGAGACCCTTGTTAGCAATCTCCACTTCCTTTCCTTTGTCATATTTTGATGCCATGATACCTACTGATCAACAACCAAGAACTTAACAAGATTAGTTCGTGAACAAAAAGGCTAGCTAATTAGGTGTAACAGGTGCAAAATGACCCCACACTTAATTCGCTAGCATACTCATAAGAATTTGTCAAATAGGATACTCAAGACTTCCCCCATTATTATCCCAAATATCAACATCCAAAATTTCCACTAACTTCACACTATACCCAAGTTCATGAACTTTCTTCACGTCTCTCCTCCTTTTTTTCTTTTCTTTTCAGGAATGCATCACTTTGACCATTTCTTTCACCTTCCCACTTTTAATTTATAATCCAAGTAATCCACAACCAACATTAAATTTACTATAATCCACAATGAATTAACATAAATTTTCAATAACTCAAGATTCTTCACATTCAAGAATTCAAGAACTATGCACTTTCTCTCTCTACAATCAATGTTCTACCCACCAATTTTATAAAATTCAATTCATCATCCACCTTAATCCCCACAACTTAAAATAACTACATTCAACCAAAATAAGCAACCTAACAAGGATAAAACATTATCATGGAAGAATTTGAGAAATTAAAGCTAATGAAACTCATATTATGAAATTCAAGGTTTTCACCAACAATGGTGACGTTTGGTCTTTAACTTTGGGAAGAAGGGTATAGGAGCATGCTCTTTACACTAAATAACCAAGAGAGAATAAAAATACTTACTTGAGTTGGAGAGATTAGCTTCACCAATATTCTTAGAGAAGACAATAATGGAGGGAAAAGGGAGAGGGAGTTATGAGTTAGGTGAGGGAAGAGAGAGAATTTTGTTGCTTTTTATTTCACTTTCTAATGAGAGAGAATGAATGGGGATTTAAAATAAAGGTGTGGGGCATGGATTTAAAGTAATTTTAAGGTCCTTGGGTAAAATTTTTACCCATTGACCAAAAAGGTTTTGGTCTGAACACCCCTGGCGCGGCGCGCCAGTCACCTCGCCACATACTTAGAAAATTTTTTTCTTCATGGACTGGACCTGGCGTGGTGAACCACCCATAGCACCAACCTAAAAAAAATTTCTTTCTAAAGTTTATCACTTGGCGCCCCACGCCAGGTATCTTTCCCCAGACTTAGACTTTTTTAGCTCATTTTCCCAACTCTTCTTTCCTCAAAAGCACTGTTCATCTCTACAAAACCAAAATATATTAGGAAGATGGGTTATATCCCACAAAGCACTGTAGTTATAATCGTGACATGAAATTTACAGTTTGCCTCCCATGTAGTGCCTGATTTAACATCACGGCACGACGAAAGTCCTTCTTTCCCTTCATTCGAGTGAGATAGTTAGGATCCTAAAAACCTGCTAAATTCTCATGCAGCATGTGCTACTCAATTGCCTTCTTACACCCTCCAAGCTCTATCGTTGGTTTACTATGAAGTCCTCATAGTGAGGTGGCATCCTTGCCGCTTTAAACACCTCGAAGACTTCCTCCTTACCATCCACAATCATTGATATCTTTCCCGAATTCACCTGTATGACTACATTAATGGTGGCTAAGAATCCGCACCCCATAATGAGGGGAACTGCTGCATCTACGTCATAATCTAGGATTATGAAGNAGAAGGACCTGAATTTGTGGCAAAGGAGATGGATAAAGCTTCTCAAGGCATTAATGGTGGCTAAGAATCCGCACCCCATAATGAGGGGAACTGCTGCATCTACGTCATAATCTAGGATTATGAAGTACACTGGTAATATGAAAGGTCCTAGCTTGATCAAGACATCCTCTATGATTCCATTAGGATAAGCCAGAGATCGATTGGCAAACTGTAATGTCGTTGTGGTAGGACGTGGTTCACCTAAATTCAAGGTTCTGAATAAGGATGCAGGCATCAAATTAATGCTCGAACCCAAGTCGCATTGTGTTGAACCAACTTCTTTGTTCCCAATAACCAGTAGAATGGTAAAGCTTTCGGGGTCATTCAGCGTCTTTGGGATTTTATTCTACACCTGAGAACTACACTCTTTCGTGAGAGCCACAGTCTAAAACTCCATAAGCCTCCTCTTCTTTGCCACAATATCCTACAGATACTTGGCGTATTTTAGAACTTCCTACAAAAGCTCCACCAATGGTAAGTTAACATGTACCTTCTCCAACACATCAAGGAATTTCTAGCAAGTTGTGTCCTCTTTCTACTTCTTAAATCTTTGTGAAAATGGAGGGGGTGGTCTGGCTTTTACCACTTTCAAATTTGAGTTGCTTGACTCACCAACCTCCTATCTGGATGTCAGAACCTGCTCTGCATCAACTTTCTTATCTCTAGGGATCACCTCATCTAGCTATTTACCACTGCGCAAAGAAATTGAACTCATATTTTCCTTAGGGTTCTTCTCGGTGTTACTCAGAAGTGCCTCTCGCAGTCTATTAGTCCGGTGAAGGGACAATTTCTCCATCCGTCTCTCCAAATCATGGATGGACTTCTGGATCTTATTAACCACCTAAGTCTGCCGAACCATCAACTACTTTATCATTTCCTCGAGTGAACTGCCAGGCTACTGGCCTTGAAGTCTTGGATAGTTATTCTAGGGCCTTTGGAAATTCTGATTCCCTCCACACGAGGGATTTCCTGCATTCCTCACCCCTGGTTATAGCTGTTACCTGCAAAACCTCAACCACAACCTTGTTGTCCCACAAAATATATAACTCTATGTTTAGTGGACAACTTGAATAAGTGTGGCCTTCTCGGCAAACCTCACATGATGGTGGTGGAGTCTGAACCCGATTGACCTGCTGACCTAACTTCCTACTGGTGTGGTTACAAGCTTATTGATCACAATCTCCAACTGACTAATATCTACTCAGATTGCCGCTATACCATCCACCTCGAGCTTTCCTGGAACCTCGGTTGCTATGTGTCCTCTACCTGAGTCCTGATAGTTTTGACTCCCCACTGACATGAGATTCAAAAGAGCTTCTGTCTCATCATAGCTCTTCAACAAAATTTATTCTTTTGCAGTAGCTTCAAGCAAGATTTTGGACTCCAGTTCATCCCCTCTATAATATTATTCCCGATAATCTCTATTCGAGCCAAACTACACGCAAGTGCACGTGGTCGTACAAGTAGTAAAGTGACTTTATTTCAATACAAGTAACGATCCCACAGGGACTGAGCTACGGTAGTAATTAACCTAAGTGTTATGAACGATATCTCTATGAATGTAGACAACCAAACAAATAATGTTTTATGAGTCAAGATTACTAAGTAATAAGAACCTAAGTAAAGATTATAATTTGAAGT
>JACEIK010006700.1:57844-86156 GCA_018107945.1 Datura stramonium | reverse complement strand
CCCACAGGGACTGGACCCATTCCTCTAACTATCCATTTCTAGTGTGAATCTTAAATACCTAAAGTGTTGGTTATAGACATTTTCGATTGAGAGATAATTAAGTCTAAGTTTGGGTCAACGAAATATTCTGAAGGTACTCTAGGAGCAACATAGAGTTAAAACCGATTAATCATACGATACTACGATTTTGCAATGGAATAAGCATGGAACTATCAATTGTTATTTCACATAATTAGAATTGCATGTTCATGGTCTTTCGAGCCTCTAAAGACGGCAATCTAGCCTCACTGCATCATTGTGAGCGAGGAGTTTAATTTTCTATTCAAGGTAATTCCCAGAGCAACATAGAGTTAAAACTGGCTAATCATGTATACTACGATTTGCAATGGAATAAGCATGGAACTATCAATTGTTATTTCACATAACTGGAATTGCATGTTCATGGTCTTTCCGAGCCTCTAAAGACGGCAATCTAGCCTCACCGCATCATTGTGAGCGAGGAGTTTAATTTTCTAGTCGCGGCAATCAATTATGTTGTGGTTTACGGGGAAATGATTAGGGACTTTCGTACTTCTAACCATTTAACGCAACTTATCCTCACAACTACTTCTTCGAGTGGTGATGTGATGATCCTGTTGGTCTTTCATAACCCCGTGTGTCAACCAAGCAAGGTGTTAGGTATATTTCTATCCAAACACGGAACCTCTCCTGAGATTACTTCATGCTCCCCACATTCTCATGTCCTCGACCTAGGTAATACCTTCTCAAGCTATCACCCTAGCTAACAAATATGCTTTTTATGGTGATCAATCATAAAACAAACCAACAAATCGTAATGAAAACGAAAATAACAATTAATAACTTAATTCCAAAACAAGTTCATAAAATCACAATCATAATCCATGGCTTCAACCCTAGAGGAAGGGTTCTAACAATTCATGTTCATAAAACTACTCTACACTACTATTAATCTACTCCTAAACTACATACTTAAATGAGATTGGTAGATGAGAAGGGAATTTGATAAACCCTAGATGAGTTCTCCCACTTCTCCCTTTCACTCCTAGGCAGCTTTTCCGTAATAAAATCGTGAATAAATGGAATTAGGAGCTAAGGGTCCTATTTAGTAAATATGGAATAAAACATGCATGACTTGGCCTGCCGTGGAACGCTCCGTGTCAATGGCAATACGGAGCACCGCCTCCATGACACGGAGGCACGCGAAAGCTCACCGGAAATCACCCCAAAATCGACCTGCAACACCCGCTGCTATAAAGATGGCACGCTGCTTGGGCAGGCTTCAGCCTCTCTGGTCGCGCAGCCCACCCCGCCGTGGCATGCTGCCACCACGCGTGGGCTGCCCTGGCAGCCCGCCTGCCGTGCACGCGTTGCCGACGCGTAGGTGGGCTGTTTTGGGCCTCCTCTTTGGCCGACGTCATGTTAGTTGGATTCCGTCCAAGCCTCTACTTCACCAACTCATGATTAGCTCCTCAAAAGTCATCAAAAACCTACAAAACAAAGGCTAATCATGTTGTTTGTGCTACATATCTTCACATTTATATAAATCATATGAAAATGTATAAAATAATTTAGACAACACGACTAATTTGTTATAAAGCGTATCACGGCATGATATTTTTGCCTCGGATCAAATGCCAATGGAGTATCTCGATTCTTGAGATGAACTATATATAGTTTTTGAATCGTACATGCATGCTAAGATATTAGAAAAACTGATGGACATGAAGCTAACATGAAACTAAGTAGGGTACTAAGGAGAAACTATTTCCCAAGCAAATTCTACTAGCTGATTGTTCCTTAAAACCTTCACTAAAACCACATCCTTATTTCCCCCAACTAACGATCTTGATGATCAAGAATCTCAATAGAACCTCGTTTAAAAAGAGACTGTCATCCTCACTAACACCTCATCACCCCCTTCATGGGTGAAACTTTAGAGACACCTTTAAGAAGCCGCACCCACTTCCCGAATACCACCACTCCATTATCATCTTGAGAATCCTCTATAGCACATACCATCCTTAAGATTTCTCTATCTCCTAGTATGACTACCTATTGCAACTATCATTTCTATTATGAGAGAACGTAATGTGTGGTTTAGAATAAGGAAATCATAAGCACGAATCATCTACAAATTTTGAACCGAGCATATGCATGATGTATCATGATCTTAAGGAGTTGTTAAGGAGAATCTAAAGGACTAAGTTCATGGAGCTGAGCATACTGTGACACATAAGTCCACATACATGATGAGTTTCATGACATGAAGCTTCGAGATTTGCGAAATGGGCCAGGAGTTAGACTAGATCACTGTCCTAAGTGGTTATCTGTAATTTAGAGTCCGAACATAACCATGAGTAGAATTTAGTGTCAACTAAAATAAAATAGCAAACATTTGGATAGGAAGGTTTGACATCCCAAAGCGGTGTTTGGAGTCTTCACTAGAACACGACTTGACTTTACCTTTTTAACTTATCACTCCCCCTTAGCCGTAAGTTACCATTCTCGTGCTCTTAGATTCTTTCTTAAGGCTAGGATAACACTAACTCTTGACTTCCTCATTCGCCTCGAAAGCTATCACTAAAGGCTTCATACTTATAACAATTTCATACCAATCATGGGATACTCCCTATACTAGCATGCTAAAAGGCATTCATACCTTATAATCGTGGATCTCGGGCCTACAATACAAGGACTTCAAATGAGAAGCCTATAACATACATGTAACTATATTTAGAGCCGTCACACCGTGAGCAAGATGTTGTGCCCGTTGAGATGCGCGAGCCGCCGGAATGGTGGATTGAGTCTTTCCACATCCCGCTAGAGGGAAATTCTTTTTTATTCTATGGCCCAATTGATGACATCCAAAAATATCATTCCCTACTGAGCAAATAGTTATCGGGTGGCTCCTTCATAGTTCTCACAAGCTCCAAGCACCCGACAGGTCGCAGATGAGACAGTCTAGGCTCTACCGCCCCATTTGGCTACCGGGCAATGTTTGAGTTTATGGCCTGGTTTGTAGCACCAAAGAAACCTCCCCGAGCTAGCCATGCATTCTCCCAAATGGTTCTTCCCTAATAAATTCTTGCAAGCCGGGTATGTAATCTCCCCATACTGGTCCAAGTAGAGCACTAGCTATCGATGATGTCGGGATGATAATCTCTCGATGAGACAGGAAATGAGGTCAACCACTCATCCTTTATTTGGAATACCCTATGTCCTCGTACTTCTGATCTCTTGCTCCCTTTCTTCCTGATCCTCTCATCCACTGACCATAAAACTCAAATGGATTCCTTTTTATGAAGTTTCTCGAACCCCGGTAGCTATTATCTCTTTCAAGAGGATTTGTGGCATGATTGCTAATCTTGGGCGTAATAGCATGCCCAAGTGATACTCAAATGCTTCATTTCGTCTTATTTATCTATCGTTATGTGTGCATTCTCATGTGATTTGTAGTTAAAATTTGAATTTATACTAACCAACATGATTAGTGTTGTTTTGCGTGTAAAATGGAATTTTTGGTAAGCTAAGATACGATGGTAAAAATCGGAATGGACTTGGAAACGAGGAGTGGAAAAGGTCAAGGAAGAGCAGTAAATATAGCTCCTGATGGGAGCTGGCTGCACAAGCAACATCATGGAGGCATTCTCTGCCTCGGGTAATTTAATTTTGGCCAATTTCGTGAAGCCACGCGATGCAAGTCATGGCACGTTGACTACATTTACCTCCGGGATACTTCACCCCGTTGTAGGTGCGCGATTCACCGTGGCACGTAGTCCAGCCCGCGCGTGCCGGGCACGCCGAGGAGAAATTGCAGAGCCTAATTCCGCAGAGGGTCCGCGATACCTCTGTGGCACGGAGAGGGAGTGCTCCGCGATACACCAAGTATTAATGCTGTTTGTTATTCTGAAAAATTCTCAATAGTATAAATAGCACACTTAGGTTTACTTTTAAACATTTTAACTTGGTTGAGCAAGAACGTAACATGGGTGTAATGAGGGGATGAAAATTCTAGGATTCTTTCTCATCTCTTTCTCTTTATCTCAATTGTTTGTATAGCTTTACTCATTTGATGATGTTTAATGCACAAATGAGTGGCTAAATTCACTTCTTGCTGAGGTTAAGAATAATTGTAGTGGAATCTAATTGTTGATCATTTTAGTTTTTATCTTTTCTTCAATGGTTGTTCTAACAATTCTTGTTCTTACTGCATTAATGTTTGGCCAATGTTAATGTATATCTAAAAATCTAATTTTGATTTTGAAAAGGAAAGAAATTGGAAAGTTGTGAATTGGTAGGATATGGATGTCTTACTTAGTTTGGGAAAATTAAGAATTGATTTCATCTGCATTGTGAATATATCCGAAAGTCTATTAGTCAATCATGAATCGGTTTTGTATGGCTAGAAACATGAAATTCTTTTATCACAACTAAATGTAGATTGAAGGTTCATGATTCTTAAGTTGGATAGAGACGAAAGTTCCAATCCATAGGTAATAATTCTGACTAGCAACCGAAGGAAAGATTAATCAATTGTATCGAGCAAATTACCCTTGCATGTTCGTTTTAACCTCATCTTGCTCATTACTATAGTTCAGACTCACTTTATAATTTTATCTTAGATTCGTATTGATTAGGAAACTCAACTCTCAAAATCTGTATTTTAAACTGTTGTCCGATTCGGGAAGATATCGTTCATTAAACACCTGAGTTAATTATTACAATAGTTCAGTCCTTGTGGGATCGATACTTGGCTTACTTGAGCCATTTTACTACTTGTTCGACCACATGTACTTGCGTGCAGCTTACCAAACGCCCGAACAAGTTTTTTGGCGCCGTTTGCCGGGACTCGGAAATCGGTAAAGTTGTTTTCTTAGTGTTAGTTTTCAATTTCGTATAAGTGCCGACAACTTGATCTTAGCCCGTCTTGCGTACATTGAATTCCGTTGAACACCTGGCAAGAGATAAGGAGTCGGGTGGATTCATACTTAGAGCCGGGAAGACAATTCCATCATCAAAGAAGGGAAACTTAGATAAGAAGTCATAGCTTGTTAAGACAGATAATTCTAGAAACAAATGTATCCACCACTTGTGAGGGCAAAGCTGTTAGTGCCCGAGGCAATGGCGCTAGGGCCGGTTCGCAAGTGGCAATCCCACATGCTAACAATGTTACATCAAGTTTTCGCATACCCTGTCAGAGGGAGGTTTGAGCTAATAGAACATGGTGCAATTGTCAGCACACCAACGGGCAATTCACAGTCTCCTCACGAAGATCCACAACAACATCTCCAAAACTTTTGGAGATAAGTCACACTTACATCCGCCTGGAGTATCATCCGATTACGTAAGGCTTACATTATTCCCATTTTCATTATTGTGGGAAGCAAAGAGGTGGTTGAAAGCTGAACCACCTAACTCTATCACCACTTGGGATGATCTTGCAAGAAAATTTTTGATACTGGCTTCTTTCCATCTGGGAAAACAAATAAGACTTAGAAGTCGATTCTAAGTTTTAAACAAAGAGAGGGGGAGAATCTGTATCAAGCTTGGGAAAGGTTCAAATCTATGTTATGAGATTAAAACTCACCATCACTACCCAATGATGTGCTGGTGCATACTTTCATGTGGTGGTTTGGAAACCCCATAAAAAAATTTTGTTAGACTCAAGAGTCGGGGACAAGCATTAGAAAAGACTTATTAGGAGTCAGATACCTTTGTTAAATCGTATTTCGCAGGAACCAGAGGGAATATGGACTTCAGAGGAGGAACAAGGAAAGCGGAGTCTTTGAAGTGGATGTGGGTTTGCGCTATCGCTGCACAGATAGCCGCATTGCAAAATCAACTCAACACCCACTTCGAAGTATGAGCTTGAATCAATTTCAAGCCCTACCAATGCAAGAAAAGATATTTGGTGTGAAGTATGCGGTAGTAAGAACACTCACCGATTGTTGTGGTGCAAATCCTAATTCAATGAACTTTGTTGGGAATGTTCAGAAATAATCACCAATGTATGAAAAACAATTACAACTCCTAATTGAGGGAATCACCAATTTCTCGGGGTAGCAATGCCCATCATGCGTAGTTCGAACTCAGGGCAGCAAGCAGAGAATCAAGGAGGCGCTGGTAATCCACGCTTCCCAATAACAGGAAACAATGCACCTCCTCCACCAACCCCCAACATTGAGAAAATGTTTAAATAATGTTAGCTAACCAAGCTCAAATGCAGATGATTATGTGAAATTGGCAAACAGACATAAAACAAACCGCTAGCTACGTGGCGTTGGAGTACTCTTCGCCTGGACAACTAGTTGGAGCTCAAAACACAAGGCCAAGAGAGGGACTACCGGAAAGTGACACCGACCGAATCCCAAGCCGGTTAATGTAGTGACCACAAGGAGTGGTTTACAACTCAAGGAGGTGAACCAGAAGACCACCTCAAGAATGGGGAGCAAAGGAGAAAGAAAGGGAACATGATGATGAGAGGGGAAGCCGGTATAATCAAGTAGAAAGACCACCACCCCGTTCCTCAAAAGATTAAAGAAACACAAGGAGGAAGCTTGTTTCAAAAGTTCATGGAGGTGCTTAACAGTGCACAATATTAATTACCTCTAGTTGATGTTTTAAGTGTGAGTGCCTAAATATAAAGTATATCAAGGACATCGAGCTAATAAAAGCAGAGACTGAGATGCTACGATGGCGCTTACTAAGGAGTGCACTTCCCTGGGATAATTGGAATGGGTGGTTCCAACAAAGCTCAAGGACCCCGAGCTTTACACCAAATCACAATTGGGCAAAGTATCCGAGCTCGCGGATTATGTGACTTAGAGCAGTACACCTCAGATGCCGATATCGGTGTTCAAGAAGTTGGGGTCAGTAGTCTTGCACCAACTACAATGATCTTGCAATTAGAAGACCGTTCTTTGCCGTACTGTATGGCATTGTGGAGGACGGCTGGTGCAAGTGGGGCTCCCTTTTATCTTCCCGGTAGATTTTATTGTTCTAGATTTTGAGCCGGGATGCGAAGTCCCATTTATTTTGGGACATCCTTTCTGGCAACCCAGGAGAGCTTTTGATTGATGGTCATGGAAAGCTAAATCAGGGCGCATGACAAAGTGGAGGTATTTGGATGGCTATAAGGCCATAAGCTTCCGACCATATATAAGGAGCTGAAGCAATCAATGTGTTAAATCAAGTAGAAATTCTTCCATTGTCAATTCGAGATCCATTGAAAGAGCATTGACGAGCTCCGATCATTTCTGAGATAGAGATACTTTATAAGATGGTGCAAATGTTGAATGAACCAAAATGGTATCTCAGGAAGCATGAATTTCAACCTTTAATGAGGTCCCTAACCATTGTCGAAACCATCTGGCTGAGGAAGCACCAAAACCGGAGTTGAAATACATTGCCTCCACATTTAGTGTCATGTCTTTTAGGGAAGATGACACTTTTGCCAACATCATCTCCATTCGTAATTGACAAGAGGCATAGGTAAAGGAAGCATTGGTGGTTCTCAAAAGAAGGAAGAAAGCACGGCCGGTGTATGTTCGATATTCAGGGTATTAATCCAGATTTTTGCACACACATAATTTTCATGGAGACAAGGAGCAAGACACCGAGACAAAGACGACTGAGGTTGAATCCGATGATGTTGATGGTGTTAGAAAGAAGTAATTAAGTGGCTTGATGTAGGTGTGGCCTATCCTATTTTGACAAATAACGAGTCGCCCCCATTCCTAAAGGGTGTCCCAAAGAAGGAGGAATGACCGTGGTCACCATGGAGAAAAATGAGCTTATCCCTACACGCACCGTCACAAGTGCCAGCGGATTTTCAGTGGACTACGTAAAGCTCAATGAAGCCCCAAGGAAAGATCACTATCCTATCCCATTCATTGATATATATTGGATGATTGGCTGGACAGAATATTCTTTGTTGTTTTTGATGGGTACTCCGCCATAACCAAATAGCCATAGCACCTGAGACCAGAGAAGATTACTTTCTCACATGTCCTTATAGGACATATGCATTTTAAGAGGATGCCATTTGGGTTATGCAATGCACCCACCACATTCCGTAGATGCATGATAGAGATCTTTCACGACATGGTGGAAGATTTCATCGAGGTATTTATGGATGATTTTTCTGTTTTTAGTAATTCATTTGCCACTTGTTTGCACGTTGACAAAGGTGCTAGCTCGTGAAGAATCCAACCTTGTACTCAACTGGGAGAAATGTCATTTCTTAGTCAAGGAGGGTATCACCCTTGGCCATAAAGTGTCTTGGCAAGGGGTTGGAGGTCGATTGTGCTAAGATCGGTTATTGAAAAGCTACCACCACCCGTGTCGGTGAAGGCTGTTTGCAATTTTCTCTGAGCATGTGGTTCTACAGAAGGGAATCATCGGCTAGTCCTCCAAAAATTTCTAGACCAATATGCAGGTTGCTAGGAAAAAGAGGTGAAGTTCGAGTTTGATGATGAGTGTAAGTCAAAGCATTCGAGGAGTTGAAACAGTAAATTGGATAGAAGCACCTATCCTTATTTCTCCGCATTGGGAACAACCATTTGAACTGGCTGTGTGATGCGGCGATGTGGCCAGAGTTGTATTAAAGCAAATGGAGGAATAGAAATGTTTTCATTCTATTCATTATGCAAGCAAAAAGTCTACCTGAGCCGCCCAACTTAATTATACAAACACAAAAGAGATGCTAGCATTTGTTCACGCTGATAAATTTGTGTCCTATTTGGTGGGTTCTAGAGTAGTGGTGTATACCGATCATGCAACTATTTGGTATATGTTTAACAAGAAGGATGCAAATCCCAGTCGACGATGGATCTTGTTGTTGCAAGATTTAGACCTAGAGATTAAGGACGTAAAGGGAGCGAGAATCATGGCATCACCATCGCGATTGGAAAGCCTGGCCGCATGTGAAGGAAGGTGACAGCATCAAAGTGGAGTTCCTGGATGAGCAGCTCTTGCATTAAGGGAAGCCGAGATCCCTTGGTATGCGCATTAGTGAATTTGCTAGTGAGTGGTATCCAACTGAGGCTACGACCAAATTACAGAAAAATTTGGAGTGCATGATTACCGGTATTTTATTTGGGATGAGCCGTGATTGCTTTGTGGGACCGGATCAGATGAGAACATGCATTCGAAGAGCCGACAGAAGTTTTGAGGGAGTTGTCACTTCATTGTGGGTGGAGGGCACCATGGAGGCGAGCGCACAACGCACAAGGTGCTACAACAGTTTTTGGCCTATGTCGCTCAGAGATCATGAATTACGTCAAAATGCGGCGAGCAGATGTCAAAGGACGTGCACAATTGGTACGAGGCAAGAGATTCCACAAGATATATTGGAAGTGGAGATCTTTGATGTATGGGGCATAGATTTCATGGGCTCCTGCCCTTGCCTTTATTTGCAATCTGCCATATCTGGTGGCCGCTGGATTATGTATCAAAGTGGGTTGAAGCAACAGCTTGCCCTGTGAATGACAACAAGGTGTAACAAAATTTATGAAAACGCACATTTTCCCTGTGTCCTGGATACCTCGAGCCATTATCGCGAATGGAGGGGCTCTTTTGTCAATGCAAGTTTCAAGAGCTTTCTAGCTAAGTATGGGGTGCGCCACAAGGTAGCAACAACATATCATCCCCAAACTAGTGGGTAAGTGGAGGTGTCGAATAGAGAAGTGAAGCAAAGAGCCTCCTTAAAACAGTGAATGCACACGTAGTGATTGGTCAAGCAAACTCGACGATGCGAAGCAGGGCTTATAGAACCGCTTACAAGACACCAATTGGGACTTCTCCGTACGCATTGGTCTTACAGAAAGGCGTGTCATATTCCTGTGATTATGGAACACCGAGCTTTCTAGGCCGTGAGGAAATTGAATATGGATCAGAGCTAGCGAGTAAGAAGAGGCTGACAACCCAACGAACTTGATGAGTATCGTTGGCATGCTTATGAAAGTGCCAAGTGCTACAAAGAGAAAACAAAGAGGTGGCACGATAAGCATATGGTGCATTGATATTCGGAGTCGGTAGAAAGTATTGTTATTCAATTCAAGGTTGAAGTTTTTTCCGTGGAATCGCGTCCAAATGGTCGTGGCCATTTGAGGTAGTGAGAATGATCTTCCAAGACGGGGCAAGGTGGAGTTGTGGCAAGAAGACCTAAGTGCCAATGCTCTTGGTTAATGGGCAAATAAGAAGAATTAATGTAGTGGTGACATTATTCGAGAGAAGACGCCCATCACCTAGAGGATGATTGAGCGTTAATGACGCCGAGCCGCGACGGTAAAACTGCAAAGCGCCTATGGCCGAAGGCAACCTGTGAAATTTTTGTAATAGATGAGTAGAAATAGTTGAAAAAATAGAAAAAAGAAAAAAATTTAAAAAAATTGTTTATATGAAACCTATGAATTCTAACCAATTTCTTGTCAGAGATGATTTTGTGTGAACTGAGGGAAAAAGTGTAAAAGAAGCTTGAAAGGAAAAATTGAGGTGAGAAAAATAAAAAGTGGCATTACAAAGGAGCCTACATGATGGCTCCGTGTCACATGAGGTGCTCCGCGTAGCACTATCTCCGTGACACGTTGTAGCCTATCTCGAAATTTTTAAAAATTCCGTAACGCTCGCGCAGTATTCCGTGTCACGAGGGGGTGCTCCGCATTACCCTTCAGGATACGTTGGAGTGTTATTTCACTGTAAAGTCACACCGGGCCGGATAAATCCGCTCGAAAAACACTTTAAAACCCCAATTCCCCTCAATTTTCCTATTTTCCATACCCTCCGCGACTAACACCCAAATTTCCTCCTTCCCCAATGTGACACGGACCTAGGCACAAGTTTTCTCAAGTTTTGTTTGATTTCATCGATTAAAGGTATGTTCTTGAACTTAACCTCATTTTTGCTTGAATTCTCAATTTTGAATATGAGGTGAGTAAAACCTGTCTCAAGTGTAAATTAAGCTTAAATTCATTTAAGTTATGATTTATTGATGTTCATAATATCGTTGTGAGTATATGAACTCGATGAATGCATGTTTTATTGAATTTTTGCGGGATTGGTAGCTAGGGTTGGAATTTGAATAGGAAGAAGACTAAATTAGTTTGAAATGTGAAAAATTAGGTTGTGCATGTTGGGTGATGTGAATTACGTTGTGATTAATGTTGAATATGCTATAGACAAGGGAATTTTGAAAAATGAAATTGGTGAATTGTATGGTTGTTGAGAAAATTTTGGCTAAGTGCTATGATGATGAATGGAATCGATGGCGATATTGTTATTCGTTGTACGAAGTCTCGAGTAGTACACAACAATTATTCCATCGAATTGAGGAATGCACTAAGCAATGTGAATGTTAAGCACTGGGAGAGCATGATTGTCTTGACGAAATATTTTAATTGCGGCTAAAGACTAAGTGTGGGTGATCCACTAAACCCAACCTTAGTCGTAGCTAAGCCATGAGTTGAATAACATCGATTGTATGTGTAAATGTGCGGACAATGCTCAAGCATAAGATAAAGGAAAGGGCACGTCCACATCGGGGCTCAAAAGAGAACGAGTTAGATTGGGAACAAGTAGCTCTTAAGAGTACCAAATGTCTCAGGCCAACGCCGACAATACTTGAACTCGATGGGTGACTCGATGAAGGGAAGAAATGGTATGCAAAACACAAAGAAACCAAGTACTTCCCGCAGGAGCAAATTGCAAGGGAGACGCTGGCACAATGAATTGAGATCAGGGAGACTGACAAAACCGTCTCTGAACTTCATCTTTGAAGAGCCCAGGAGTGTAATCTCCATTTGATTCAATAGAGTTCATGCAAACTGAACCTAATTCTCCGCAGTCACACCGTCAAGATCAGGGGGCAGTTGTCACCTTTGAGCCCAAGATTTGAATGCTATATTGGGGGCGGCGGGACACAACGCCCCACATGTACTCCTAAGCAATGAACACATACCCACCTTGCGCGACATCGACGCACTCTATGTGGAGCCCGTTCGACAGCTGACTTGGTGGAGTAGGTACAAGGGAGAGTGGCTACCATCAAACGTTTCCTTACTCAGATGAACAAATGCACGGTATTTAAAATTGTATTTTTACTCGTCCCTGGGTGCACATGACATGTCACCCGGATCGAGTGTGCTTGGTGTACGCCCGATGAAAGGGCTTGAGATAAATGTTGAGCTAAGATCATCTCGCCATGAAGAGAGCTCGCTTGCATCAAGGGCACAGGTGTACGGGTTCGGTGGCTGCTTACCACGTTCCCCGAGGGCCACAAAATTGAGGAAGAGGCCTCGATTACATCCCCGTAATTGATAGGCGTCCTTGATGTCACCAAAACCAAGGCACCTTACACTACTTATGGGCCAGCTTCACACTAGCCGAGCGACATGCCTGGATGATCGTGATATGGCCCGCATGTTCTGGATGCGTGATGCCGTAGTTGCGCTTAGGCGGGGAGGCCGCAATGAGGATGAGCTTTGGTACCGACTTGGACTACCCTTCGGCAAAAATTCTTGGGCTCCATGCAAAGTGAGGCCAAAGACAGGAGCCCAGATGATGATGTCCTACTCCGATGAGGAGATGATTCGTGAGGACTCAAATGTTGAGTCGATGAAGACTATGAGGACGATTCGGATATGGGAGACGAGACAATGGCACCTGATGAAGGAGTTGAATACTATTGATTAGGAGTTTCACCACCTACTTTTGTGATATGTGAAATTCATGTGAACTCGGGGGACAAAGGTTTTTAAGTGTGGGGTGGAGTAGTTAGGTGCCATTTTCTTTGTTGTTGTTTATGTTTATGTCTTGTGTTGTGTTGCCTGTGCAAAAATGTGACCCGTGATTTTGTGTGGTATGTCTACAGAATGTAATTGGGTGTTGTAATGAATGTTAAGTTGTTATGTTTGTTGGAGTTGTTGTTGGTTGGTTGGTTGTTGCATAAATATTTTTTTTTCTATCGATATTTTTAAATTTTTGTTGAATTTTTGCTCTCTCGGCGTTGTTTTCAGTGCTTTTATCGAGAATAGACCCATTGAATCGAAGTCATAAATAGTGACCGTTCCTATGACGGATGGATTGTTTCCACCGTCTTAAGGGAAATGTAGTTGATAGGAGTAGTTTTTTTCTTTCTTTTATGTTTCTTCTTGGTTTGTTTCCAAACGTGCCGCTACTTCATGGTCTGAATTCTGTTGCGTGGTTGTACATGATATTAAGATGCAAAGTTGATTCATATGAAAGCATGTAAATGTGTAAACATGTTGAGATACCTAGGTTATAGAGTTCGATTCGGTGTCATCGAGGCTTACATCAATTCTGTAATTAGCTGATTGAAGATTCTCGTGAATATGTCTTGAGTTGAGCATGTGCAATGAGGTGAGGTGAGTTTCATTATTCCATGCTATTGTGAAGTACATAGAACTTGTCGGTGTGTGTACGAAACTAAATGAATGGTGTGTATTGTAGGAAAGGATGTGTAGGCATTTCTTGATTAAACCTAAAGTTTTTCCTCAAAGGTCATACCTACCTTGAATGTACATCCTAGTTAGCCCCATTGAGCCTTTAGTATTTTTATTTCTTTGAATAGGTACAAACCGAGTTTAATCCTCATTTCTTACAATCGTGAATTTGATCCAAAACTCTTAAGTTTCTCAAGAAAACAATTTTCCCACAAAGCAAAGGAGTGAGAATTGTGAAACTTAAGGAAAAGCGGAAGAGGGGAAGTTAAAGAAAAGGTCAAAGGTGCACTTGCTAAAATTAAATAAAATAAAGATGTATAACTAATCTTTGTTATTATGTCAGAGTGTGCTTAAAAGAAACGGGAACAAAAACAAAGAAAAATTTCAAGAATGAGAGGATGAAGGAAGAAGCAATGCCCATAATGATGGTGGGATATATTGAAAAGCGCTTAAGGAAGCTAGTTGTTATTATTGGTTAGCCTAGTATTTACTAGTTCCTTAGCTTACATTACAACCCATTAAGTCCTACGTAATCTTACATCACGTGTCCTTATATTAGTGGAGTAATACACTAGAGGCAAGGAAGGTTCATGACATGATGCATGTGGATTGGGAGAGAGAGAGAAATCGTATTCATATACCCCTACATGTAATGCTTTGAAATCGTATGATTGCAGTAAATGGGGAAATTCTTTGATCCAAAACCTAAGCGCTCAAGAAAACAATTTTCGCACAGTTGCAAAGTGGAGTGAGAATTGGTGGAAACGGAAGGAAAAGCTAGAAGGGGGAAAGTTAAAGAAAGGTCAAAGGCACTTGCCGAAATTAAAATAAAATAAAAGATGTATAACTAATCTTTTGTTATTAAGTCGAGGTGCTTAAAGCAATGGGAACAAAAACAAAGAAAAAATTTCAAGAATGAGAGGATGAAGGAAGAAAGCAATGCCCATAATGATGGTGGATGTAATAAAAAGCGCAAGGAAACTAGTTGCTATTATTGGTTAGCCCAAAGATTTACTAGTTCCTTAGCTTACATTACAACCCGTTAAGTCCTACGTGATCTTACATCACGTGTCTTTATATTAGTGGAGTTATACACTAGAGGCAAGCCTATGAATCATGACATGATGCATGTGTGGAATTTTGGGAGAGAGAGTGAAATCGTGTCTCATACTTACATGTAATGCTTTTGAAATCGTATGATTGCAAATGGGGAAATTCTCTTGTGTTGTGAGGGCACATGCTTGACGAGATTAAATTTCGTGGTTCTGATGTCTTGATCAGTTGATTTGCATGAGTTTGTTGATATTGAGAGTCGATTCTTGAGTTTAGGAGGTCTTAATGTGGTGTATGTCATTGTATTGATGAGAACATGCATGTTTTCTTGATGATTTTCTATATTAAATAATCGCTTATAGTTGTAACTTGAATTGTCGAGCCAAAGTAGCTATGCGTGGGTTTCAAATGCATGAGATGTGAGATTATTCGAGGATGAACAAGGTTTTAAGTGTGGGATAAGTGATCTTGGGCATAATTGCATGCCCAAGTGATACTCAAATGCTTCATTTCGTCTTGTTTATCTATCGTTATATGTGCATTCTCATGTGGTTTTTAGTTAAAATGTGAATTTATACTAACTAAACATGATTAGTGTCGTTTTGGGGTAAATGTGGAATTTTGGAAGCTAAGATGTACATGTTGGTAAAAATCGTGAATGGACTTGGGAAGCAAGGAGGGAAATGGTCAAGGAAGAGCAGCCAGGGTTTGAAGGGCTCCGCGATGGAGCCATTTCACGCTGCCATCACTGGAGGCATTCACCTCGGTGATTTAATTTTGGCCAATTCCTGCAGAAGCTCACGTTACCTCCGTGACACGGAGGCGCAGCCACGCCGATGCAAGCCGTGGCACATTGAGTACATTTACCTCGGGGACATCAATTTCCAAAGGTAGGTGTGCGCGATTGCACCGTGGCACGGTAGTCCAAGCTCACAAGGCAGCCGTGGCACGCCGAGGAGAAATTGTTGAGGAGCCTAATTCCAAAGAGGTCCGCTGAGTACTCCGTGGCACGGAGGGAGTGCTCCGCGATACAATCCGTGCTCACGTTGCTTGTTATTCCTCAGAAAAATTCTCAATAGTATAAATAGCACACTTAGGTTTATTTTTAAAACATTTTGACTTGGTTGAGCAAGAACGGGTTACGTGCACGAGGGGGACTATGTACCTAGGTTCTTCTCTCTATCTCTTTCTCTTTTATCTCAATTGTTTGTATGAATTATACTCATTCGATGACGCTAATCCACAAATGAGTGGCCAAATTCACTTTTGCCGAGAGGTTAAGAACACCAGTGGAATCTAATTGTTGATCATTTTAGTTTTTATCTTTTCTTCAATGGTCGTTTTATCAATTCTTGTTCTTACCGCATTAATGTTTGGCCAATGTTAATGTGAGCATCTAAAAATCCAATTTTGATTTTTGAAAAGGAAAGAAATTGAAAGCTGTGAATTGGTAGGATATGACTCTTACTTAGTTTGGGAAAATTTAAAATTGATTTACATTCGTAATAGAAATATATCTCAAAGTCTTATTAGTCAATTAAGGAATCTATTTCTTAGCTGCATGAACATGAAATTCTTTTTATCATGTAAATGTAGGATTGAAGGTTCATGATTCTTAAGTTATAGGAGAAAGTTCCAATCCATAGGCAATACTTTGACTAGCAACCTAAGGAAATATTAATCGAATTGTATCGATAAATTACTCCCCGCATGTTTGTTTCTTTAACCTCGCCCTTGCTCATTACTATAGTTCGATCACTTTTATAATTTTGTCTTAGATTCTTATTGGATTAGGAACCAAACTCTCAAAATCTTATTTAAATTGTCACCGCATTCTCAAAGATATTGTTCACTTAACACTTAAGGTAATTATTAACTTAGTTCGCCCGCTCTTAGTTCAGTCCCTGTGGGATCGATACTTGGCTTACTTGAGCCATTTTACTACTTGTTCGACCATGTGCACTTGCGTGTAGTTACCAAACGCCCGAACAATTGCCTTCTGGTTAACTTGAGTGGTCGCGGCCCGTATTAACTCTCTGAGGGTAGCCTCGAGCTCTACATCCTTCACATGCCCAATAAGGGGACCTACTAAAGTTGGTGGGGCTGGTGGATTCCCGTTACTGTTTCCTCTTCCGCAATCTCTTCTGGAAGGCATTGTCTGTGAATGTGTAACACATGAATTAGAAGAGAAACCTTAGAGTTTACTCTCTATGCATGATAAGAATATTGAAATAAGGGAATTTTCCTAAAACGTCTTGTAGCCTCCTCGTCATAAGTGTGGCGCGCTTCACACCCATGAAAAGGAATCTACTTGACGCGGGGCTTTCGTACATCCTAGAATACTCTAAACTTAGTGCTCTGATACCAAGTTTGTCACGCCCCGAGTCTACACCCTGGATGAAACACGGTACTTGGAGTCACAAGTCAACCCTTGGATTATCATACGTTGGTATTTTGAGTAGAACATGCATAGCGGAAGCTTTGAAATAATATATAAAATCATCTATGAGAAAATAAAACTGAAACATAAAGTTTAGAACATCTGAAGTCTGAAATTAATTATATGTCTAAAAGCCATCTAGCTGATGAGTTGCTGGGACAAGCCCCCAACGAACTCTAAGTCTTACTAAACATAATAAACTGACTAAGAGAAAATGAAATAATACCCTCGAGTAATGAGGACTCACACTTCAACTGCTGAGGAGGAGGATCTGAACCACGGGACTAACGGTGCTGAGTATGAGAACCTGTAGCTATATGATAAAATGATACAACATAAAAGTATGTGTCAGTACTTTGAATGTACTGAGTAAGTGGGAGAAAACATAACTGAAGATAAAGCCTGAACTGAAATGACATGCAATGACCAATAAGTATACTGAACTGAACTACTAAAATAAGCTGAGATGGTCAAAGTGACCCTGTCTAATAGTCAAAGACATGCCCTAAGTTTGAAAGTTTTGAGTCTGAGATACTTACTAAACTGAGCTAGACTAATAGAGTTGGAATTGAACTGAGCTGCTTATTCTGAGACTGGGCTGGACTGACTAGTGGGAGAGTCTAAAACCGACATAGAACCACGTGAGCTACATGTGGGGTCCGATATACACACCCAATTGGTAGGACCCAATATACCTTGCCAGGGTATAAAGGCATGGACTGTGAGATCACTGTCTGGGCCCATAAGGCCAATAAAAATAACCTACAGTGGCAACGTATGGGAACCTGGGTTCGCTGGAACCCCGACCCTCTCGGTGCTAAGTCCTACTCCCACTGGATAGTTCTAACATAACTACTACTGCCTAGCTGATAGCTCAAAGTTGGGGCCCAAGAATAAGTCTGGGAAACTTATCTAGAAGTACCCTAAGAGTCTTATTAGACCATATTCGGAAACTGGTGTTTTAAGAATGGTTAGAGCTGCTTATCTGGAAGCGTCGTAACCGTCTAAGGAACAAACTGAGGCTGAAGCTGGTGGTTCTAAGACTAGTTAGAGCTATTTATCTAGAAGTGTCATAAGTGTCTAAAAGAACCACTAAAATATGATAACTGATATCTGAGTCTAATAACTGATAACTGGGAGGCACCACTGACACCTCAAGAAACGACTAAAATCAAACTGATCAGCTGACATTTCTGTGAAACTCTAATTGTTCTGAGGTTGACTGAGACTCTGAAACTGAATATACCAAGATATTAACTTCTATTCAAGTATCTATGCTAATCATTCATAAATTGAGTAACATTTAGTTTATCAACATAACCTTTCTGTTTGAGTATAAATCATGCAAGTTTTACCCGAATTTATGATCAAGATCAAGACTAAGGAAAGCAAACTGAATCAATAGAATCAGAGCATGAATTTCAATTACAAAATACTCATGTAAACTAAATAAATAATAGAATTTAAGGAATTCTTTAATAGCTGAAAATACTATCATACGCATGTAAGAATTCTAGTCATGGTAGTTTAACACTATTAAGGAAGTGGAGAAATTTCACAGTCAAAGAAAATCCCTAAATCATCATCTCTAGAAGTACTATAAAGTTAGGGTTTGCTGGAAAATTTGGGACACAAGGGTGGAAGGATACCCTTGTTAAAAGTCCCACATACCTGGTTGAAGGATCTCTCTAAAGATCTTGAAGCTGCTGCACCTTGGAGAGAAACCCTAGTTCTTGATCCTTGAGAGAAGAAGGGAGAAAAAGAAGTTTATGGTGGTTGTTAGAAGAGTGAGGAATTATACTAGGAAAATCCTTTAATTTATCCTAAAAGAAGCCTAAAATGACCTAGTTTAAGAGCTACAAGCATAAAAAATAGCAAAAATACCCCTAGAAAAAAGTTCTCAAAAATCTATCTATGGATCGTACCATGTCTCGTGGTGACTTCCTACGGGTCGTGGTATTCTATTAGTGGCTTCTGGGAGGCTTAAAAATTTTGTTAAAGACCCTAGTACGAGTTCCTGGTATGAATCGTACCTTCATACCACGAGGCGTAACAAGATTCGTGGTAACAGGGTTGGTCCTGTTCACCAAACCTGATAGGTCTTTACTAAACTGGCTATAACTTTTTACTCCAAACTCCGATTGATGTAAGGTTTGATGAATTGGAAATAATACTCAAATAGAGTTAATTTTATATCTAGATCAGTCAAAAGAATTAGTATAATAGGTTTTATGGTCGTTTAAAGTTGTATCATGTAAGAACTTTCATGTAAAACCCAATCGGTAGGAAGACTGTCAACTCAACTTCATGCTAGAGGTTCCTTATAACCTTAACTTGCATCCAATGCACTTATTTCACCCATGAATTGATGTTAACACATTATTTCCTTAAACGTATCAGGTTTGGGTCTATCCACCTACCTAGAACAGTTCCAAACTTAGCCAAAAGTCCAAAGTGTACAACATCTCAACTCGTGACTAAAATGACGATTTGTACCATCATCTTACTCTCGTACTTAGTCTTTGTAGCTACTGATTCTTCCTTGAAAATTCTCTAAACCTCCTATCTAGGATCCTTCACTATGACTTTTACCACCCTGATACGGATCGTAGGATCTAATCATGGTTTCCTTGCCACTTCCTGCTAAACTCTCTGAATCATACCACGAAACCTTGGTACGACTTGTATTGACTTGGTAAGAGTTGTGAGATCCTTCCATGACTTATCAATCAACTTTTACTGAGCTCTCTGGACCACACTACGAGTCCTTGGTACGACTCGTATAATCCTCCTACGAGTCGTACTAAGGCTCATTCTGAGGACATTTTCTAGTTTTCTCTGCATGGTCAAACTTCACATCTAGGGTCTAGTCATAGAGATTTTGGGGGTGTTACAGCTATATAGGGCAAAGTCAATCCCAAACTAAACATAAGTACTGATCCCATCTAACAACAACAGTTATTCACAACAACAAGACTTCTGGCTTTCTTATTGGGATTCAAACTGTATTATAATGTTATGGAAACTAACTTGCCGAAGGAATTTGCCTTAACATACCTCGATTGTCGTTTCTCGATCATATGGCGAGTTTCAACTTGTATTTGTCAGCTCTTTTAAACTATAATCGTAATATTGGGAGAGAGACTAATTTCAATACCAAATTTGGCTTAACATGATAACTTTTGATATTAATAGAGACTATAATTCAACTACATAAAATACGGCCTAAAACCTATAATTTCCCAGGGGTTTATAAGGGATAAATGCTTACTTGATGCGTGTGATCGTATAGGAATCGGTTTGGAGAAATTCTGACAACTTTTGCTCGGCGGGGTTAAGATTTACTGCGCGAGTTTCGAGAAAATAACTCTGTAGTAATGCTCCCTGTGGGCTTAGACTTTGATACCTAAAGTTAATTTGAGTTTGGACCGTGTTTGATAGTGTAATCGGATGAAAATTAATTGAAATCTTCGTTCAATACTCTCTCTAGCCGAGGAAAACTGTTGGGAATGAATTAAAATTGAACTAAGGGACTATTTATATATATTAGGACGGTGGCAGGGGGCGCCCTGCACCGCCCAAGGCTCCAATAGCAGCCCGCGTCACGCCCCTCATCGCACCAGTGGGTTGGCGTGCCGCACTGGCCCTTCGTGGCCTAGCCTCAGCTGATCCTGATTTCGAGGCTTTTCTCCACGCGTCGTACTCTCTTTATTCATCACGAATCTATGTGTGCGCTTACTAATAATTAATTTTTACACGATGTAATATCCTCCCCACTTTAAGAACATTCGTCCTCGAATATCATTCTCAGGCTTAAAGGAGCTAACTCTCTTACCCAAGATTTAAAAAATTTTCGGCAGAGTCTCCTCTGTAATATGGACTATCCGAAAACCTGAAACGCAGAAAAGTCCTACACAGGCGCCTCGCAAGACGCTATAACAACTATTACACAATAATAAGGAATAGCTAAGCAAAGTATTGATAGCATAAGTAGTAAAATAACAACTGAACAATAACAACCTCACCTTAACTGCATAATCCGGATTAACCCTGGAATAGGTGAGGATATCTAGTTTTCATATCATCCTTACTTCCCAGGTCATCTCTTCTTTATTCCTGTGTCTCCATAACACTTTAACAGAGGCGACATCTTTTGTTCTCAACCTATGAACCTGCTGATCTAATATAGCTACGGGAACCTCTTTGTAGGCTAACTCCTCCGTAACCTGAACATCCTCGATTGGCATGACTCGGGATGGGTCCCCTATACACTTCCGCAGTATTGATACATGAAAGACCGGGTGAACGCATTCCAACTTTGGAGGTAAGTCTAACTCATATGCCACTTGGACTATTCTCTTGAGGATCTGATATGGGCCAATAAATCTAGGGCTAAGCTTGCCCTTCATACCAAACCTCATTACGCCCTACATTGGCAAAACTATCAAAAAAACCCAATCACCAACACTAAATTCCAGGTCCTTATGCCACACATCAGAGTAGGATTTCTGGCGGCTCTGAGCTGTTAGCAAGTGTTCCCTAATAAGATTTACTTTCTCATTTGACTGGTGGATTATTTCTCGTTCAATTAACTCTGATTCTCCAACCTCGAACCAACCAACAAGTGACCTACATTTTCGCCTATATAAGGCCTCATAAAGCCCCATCTAGATTACTGAATAATAACTGTTATTGTAGGCAAATTCAATAAGGAGTAAATGCTTATCTCAACTTCCCATGAAGTCTCACACACACGCCCGCAACATATCTTCGAGCATCTGAATTGTACGTTCTGCCTTCCCATCTATTTGAGGATGGAATGTTGTACTCAGATTAACCTGTGTTCCCAAGCCCTTCTGAAATAACTGCCAGAACCTAGTTGTGAATTATGCCCCCATCAAAAATGATAGATGTCGGGACACCGTGTAATTGAACTATTTCTCTGATATACAATTCAGCATAGTCCTCAACTGAAAAAGTGGTCCTGACGGGCAGGAAATAAGCTGACTTTGTCAATCTGTCTATAATCACCCAAATAAAATCAAATTTGCGCCTGGTATGGGGTAACCCTGTCACAAAATCCATGTTGATTACTTCCCATTTCCACACAGGCACTGCTATCTCCTGTGCCAATCCTCCAGGTTTTTGATGTTCCGCCTTTACCTGCTGGCAGTTAGGGCATTGTGCTACAAATTCTACTACACCTTTTTTAATTCCCAGCCACCAGTACATCTCTTTTATGTCATAATACATCTTTGTTGAACCTGGGTGAAGAGAATAGAGAGAATAATGTACCTCTGCCATGATCTGCTGGAAAAGTCCTGCCACATCTGGAATGCAGAGGCGACCCCTACATCTCAAGACCCCGTTTTCGGTTACCTCAAAAGTTGATACTTCACCTCGCTGAACTTTATCTCTGAGCTGTACCAGGTTAGGATCTTCATACTGCCGCTCTTTTAACTCTACAATCAAGGATGATACTACAATATTCTTAATCACTGCCCCACTATCTCCCGAGTCTACTATTCAGATGGTAAACTGGCTAACCAGTGCAATTCTCGATCCAGCTCCCACTATTCGGGCCTCAAGTGAGCTAAGCTCCCCATTGATCTACGACTAAGGGAATCTGCTACAATATTAGCCTTCCCTGGATGGTATAAAATATTCACGTTGTAGTCCTTCAATAATTCTAACCAGCGACGCTATTGTAGATTCAACTCTTTTTGTGTAAAAATGTACTGGAGGCTCTTATGATCGGTAAAAATGTCCACGTGCACCCCATACCGGTAATGTCTCCAAAATTTTACGACGTGAACTACTTCCACTAACTCCAAGTCATGAGTGGGATAGTTCTTTTCATGCTTCCACAACTGTCTTGAATCATAAGCAATTACCTTACCATGTTGCTTCAGAATACACCCTAACCCAATGCCCGAAGCATCACAATACACTACATAGCCCTCTGAACCTTCTAGCGAAGTTCACATTGGCGTTGATGTCAATTTGTTTTTCAACTCCTAAAAACTCTATTCACACGCTTCAGTCCAGTGAAATTTAACTACTTTCTGGGTTAAATGGTGAAAGGCGCTGATAGAGTAGAAAACCCCTCTACAAATCTTCTGTAATACCCAGCTAACCCCAGGAAACTGCGTACCTCAGTTGGAGTTGTAGGTCTAGGACATGTATTTACTACCTTAATCTTTTGTAAATCTACCTGAATACGAGCATCTAACACAACATGACCCAAAAAGGCTACCTAATTCAGCCAGAGCTCGCATTTAGAAAAAATTTCATACAACTGGCAACCCCTAAGAACCTGGAGGTCTGTTCGCAAATGATCTCAATGTTCTGCTTCTGAGTGGGAATACACCAAAATTTCATCAATGAATACTATAACAAACAAATCAAGATACGGTCTGAAGATGTTCGTTATATCCATGAACACTGCAGGGGCATTCGTCAACCCGAAGGACATGACTAGGGATTCAAAATGGCCATACCTAGTCCTGAAGGCTATTTTTGGTATATCTCTCTCCTGAACCCAAACCTAGTGATACCCAGACCTTAAGTCGATCTTAGAGAAATACTTCTCCCCTTGTAACTGATCAAACAAGTCATCTATCATGGGAAACAGGTATTTTTTTCTTGATAGTGGCTTTATTTAGCTGCCGATAATCTATACACATGCGGAGGGAGCCATCTTTCTTTATTACAAATATAACTGGTGCACCCCACGGTGAAGTATTCGGCTTGATGAAGCCCTTATCCAGCAGAATTTTCAGTTGATCCTTCAATTCTCTGAGCTCAGCAGGAGTCATTCGGTACGGAGGGCTGGATATAGATTGAGTACCTAGTAGTAGGTCGATAGCAAAATCGATTTTGCATTCTGGAGGAATACCAGGAAGTTCATCTGGGAACACATCTGGAAATTCATTAACTACCGGAATGGAATGAAGAGTCAGGGACTCTTCTTGGACATCCTGAACCCTAACAATATGATAGATGCAATCCTTTTGTATCAACTTTCTTGCCTGAAGATAGGATATAAACCTATCTTTTGGCGTGGATGCATTGCCTTTCCACTATTGTATTACCTTCCCTGGAAAGTGGAATCGGACAGTCTTGGTCCAACATTCTACATTGGCATAACATGGTGCTAGTCAATCCATACCCATAATTGCATCAAAATCAATCATTTCTAGTTCCACTAAATTTGTCGAAGTTTGGCGACCAACAACCTCTACTGTGCAGCCTCGGTAGATCCTTTTAGCTATAATAGAATCACCGACGGGCATCGACAGTAAAAAGGATTGCTGAGGCAATTCTGGCATTATACCGAACTTCTGGGCCATTAATGGTGTAACATAAGACAAAGTGGAACCTAGGTCTATTAAAACATAAACCGAATGAGAGAATATGTCCAACATACCTATCACAACATCCGCCGATGACTCTGACTCCTGTCGCCTCGGTAAAGCATAAATGTGATCCGGACCAGTACCTGAACTCGATGCCCCTGACCTGCCTCAGCCTCTATTGACTGGAGCTAAGGTCCTACGCCCTACTGGAGATGCTGGGGCACATGACCCTACTGAAGATCTATCCTGTCAGTCCCGATCACTTTGACCCCTGGCTAGACAGTCCCTCATCAAGTGACCCTTTTGTCCATAGGTGTAACACGTAGTAGAACCATACCTGCATGCCCCAATGTGACGTCGACTGCAAATAGGACAAGGTGGCATAGTGAGTCTACTCTGCTCTTACCCTCTCTATTGTTGTGAACCCAATGGCCGTGAACTCTCGTCGGGTCCTGACTGCCCCCAACGGCCTAGTCTACCACCATGTTGTTGCCGTGGAGGTGGAGGTCTGGGTGTTCTATCTGATAGTCATGGCTTGGGTCCGCCCTGAGACTCTACTTGAGTGTCACTAGGCCTAGCCATGCGGCGCTGCTCTTGAATTGCCCTTTCTATCCCTCGATGTCGCTGCCTAATCCCCTCAATATTCTGAGCAAATGCCTAAATACGGGCGATATCCATATCCTCCCCAGAGTGGCTGTAACACAAGTCTCTACGTATTTTGGAAGCAACCCCATAATGAACCAGTGCACCCTAGCTGGCATAGTGTCTACAAGAGCTAGTGCATATCGGGCCAAGGATTCAAATTTCATAGCGTACTCCCGAACACTCATCGACCCCTGCTCCAGATGCAGAAATTGATCTACCCAGGCTTGTCGAATTTCTTGCAGCAAATAGTGGCCTAAGAAGGCCTCTGAAAAGCTGGACCAAGTCAGAGGGGGAACATCTCTACCTCGAGACCTCTCCAAACTCTCGTACCATAACACTTCTATGAACCACAATCGAAATACCGCTAACTTAATCGACTCTGTAGGTGTAGCATGAATTACCCTGAAGATCTGCTGCAACTGGTCCAAAAAATCCTGAGGGTCCTCATCTCGATCTGTTCCTGTGAAATGTGGGGGACTTAGAGCGAGGAACTCTTGGACCCTCGAACTACTAGGTCCTCCTGAAGATTCAGCAACCACGGGTGCCACTGGCTGACGCTACGCAACCATCATCTGAGCTAACATGAAAACAACACTCCTAACCTCTTGGTGTGATGGTATCGGTATAGGAGCTGTTGTAGGTTGTGCTGACACATCTGCCACTCTAGATGGCTTCTGGCGTGGTGGAGAGTTCTGGGGAGACCAAGATGAAGTCTCCATGTCGCCCTCATATCGGGCTGACTCTGACTGAGGCACCCTACTAGTGCCTTCTCCTGTTGTAATGTCTAACTTCCTGCCAGTCGTGGTCTGTTGCGTGTCCGACATTTCTCTGTAGACAATTAGATTATAATAAGATTAGGGACTCAACCCTATACAACACAGCTGTATAACACGACTGGAAGAGAAAAAAGAGTGACCATCCTAACATGCCTCGCAGCCTCCTGCCTGTAGAATGTTGGTGCATAACACATCCATAGGCAAGACTCTGCTTGGCGCGGCTTGCAGACTCCCTAGAATACGACCTTCTCTGATACAAGGTTTGTCACACCCCACCTTGGGAGGCATAACTGGCACCTAGTACCACACTAGAATCTGACTTACCTGGCTAGGAGTATGCATGTCTGGTGCATGCTTGCAACTTAATTTCAAGAAAACAATGAGCTATATCTCGGTTGTAAATACAGCCTCCAGCCTACAAGGTAAAATAGCCACCTGTAAAATGAAAATAGCTACTCAAAAACAAGCAATAGAAGGGAGTCCTATGTGGGCCAAAAAGACCACCATGTTGTCTAGTTTTAACTAAAATGAAAATTAGGCAACTATAACTATACTATAGCCGACAAGGCCACTATCTAACAGCTAAACAAGGCCCCACATGGCCAACAACAACTAACCACAGGGAATTGTAAATCTGCAAGCCTCTAAGAGTAGAATATTAATCGAGAAAGGGCCCCGAACTACCCATATTGTACAATCAAAAGAACAAACCTTCTAACTAATCAGCTTCGGAGAAGGGAAGCTAACTATACTGCTAACTCAAGCTGGAAGCTAAGAAGGTCCTGATCCATGTCTATCCGCACCTACAGGCAAGTAATGCAGTGGCCCAAGATGGGCGTCAGTACAATATGTACCGAATATGTATGGCAATAACTAAAATAACTGAATAAAACTTAAGATGAAACTGAAAGTAACTGAGTGAAAGAGATAGAGGTATAACCTGTATAACTTAACTTCCTGCTGTCTAATCTAACAATAAATAATGCAAAAAAGAACCTTACTTGACCCCTATAAGCTGGAAGGTACAACCAACACAGAATAACCCTTTCGGGTCCCCCATAGGCCCTGGCGAGCACACTTGAATCTATATACACCTAACAAGGTCAAAACACGTCAACTAATAACTATAGCCAACCTGCCAGTCCCCTGGATCTGCAACTGAGCCTGTTCAGCCCCTGAACTGTAGTTGTGTCTGAGTCCGATGGACTCCTGCTATCTATACCCCAGGCACCAGGCTCGACGGGGGGTAGTGCCTATACGGCATATAAATAGTCCAGCCATGGAATGGACTGTATAAGGTCCTCGGACCTCATCTTTGTCCCTCACGAATGACATACCTCTCTTTGGAGTGACGTCATCTAGCCCCTGGCGGGCAACGACACAACTAGTAACCCTCGGTTGGTCATGGAAGGTTATACAGGGCAAAGTCAATCCCAAACTAAATATAATTACTAATCTCAGCTAACAACAACAGCTATTCACAACAACAAGACTTCTGGCTTTCTTACTAGGATTCAAACTGTACTATAATGTTATAGAAACTAACTTGCCAAAGGAATTTGCCTTAACATACCTCGATTGTCGTTTCCCTATCATCTCGCGAGTTTCAACTTGTATTCATCAACTCTTTTCAACTATAATCATAATATTGGGAGAAAGAGACTAATTTCAATACCAAATTCGGCTTAACATGATAACTTTTGATATTAATAGCATTTATAATTTAACTACATAAAATACGACTGAAAACCTATAATTTCTCGGGGGTTCAGAAGGGAGAAATGCTTATTTGATGCGTGTGATCGTATAGAAATCAGTTTGGAGAAATTCTAACAACTTTTTCTTGGCGGGTTATGATTTTCCGATCAAATTTTGAGAAAATAACTCCATAGTAATGCTCCATGCAGGCTTAGAATTCGATACCTAAAGTTAATTTGAGTTTGGACCATGTTTCATAGCGTAATCAGATGAAAATTAATTGAAATCTTTGTTCACTACTCTCTCTGGCCAAGGGAAACTATTGGGAATGAATTAAAATTGAACTAAGGGACTATTTATATATAATAGGGCGGTGGAAGGGGAGGCTCCCCATGCCGCCCAAGGCGCCAGTAGCAGCCCTACGTTGCGCCCTCATTGCGCTAGTGGGCTGGCGCGCTGTGCTGGCCGGTGCCCTATCGGCTGGCGCGTCGCGGTGGCCCTTTGTGGCCTAGCCTCGCTCGATCCTACTTCTAAGTCTTTTCTACATGCACCGTACTTAATCTTGGGCATAATTGCATACCCAAGTGATACTTTATTACTTAATTTTTACTTGTTTATCTACTTATATGTGTACATTCTCGTGTGGTTTATATGTAAATGCTGATTTATACTAACCAACATAATTAGTTATTGTTTTTGCAGTTAGAATGAATTTTGGGAAATAATCTACAAGTTGGTGAAGTGGAGGAATGGACTCGGAAGAAAAACTCAGAAGTCGGCAAGAAAATGCCAAAACTTGATGCTCCGCGACAGGGCCGTGTCACGCCACCATCGCGGAGGAATTCTGAATAGAGTGGGATT
>JACEIK010006700.1:36682-46692 GCA_018107945.1 Datura stramonium | reverse complement strand
TGGGTATCAGGCAGTTGAGCTGAAGAAGTTCTTGGGTTAATTTTCTTCCTTTTTCTCTTGAATTTCAATTGCTTGTATGATTTCTACTTGTTTGAAGATGCTTAATCATCAAATGAGTGGCTAATTCACCTTTGGCTGAGGTTGAGGATGATTGCAGTAGTATGTAATTGATGTTATTTCAGTTTTTATTTTCTCTACAATGGTTGTTCTACTAATTATTATTTTCACTACATTAATGCTTGGCCATTGTTAATGTCAATCCTAGAATTCCAGTTTTATTTCCAAAAGGAAGATTAATTGGATAGATGTGAATTGGTAGGATATGTTCTTTTCTTGGTTGAGAAATTAGGAGAAGATTAACATTCAAAATAGAAATATATCTGTAATGTCATATTTGGTCATCTATGGAATTTGTTGTGGATTGCTAGAATATGAAGTGTTTGCATCACAGAAATGTGCAATGTAAGTCTCATGATTCTTTAATTGGAGAGGAGTTCGAAAGACCCAATCCATTGGTTAATAATTCCTGACCAACAACCGAAGAGAAGTGTTGATTAAAATTTAATCAGTAAATTACATATCTGCATGTTTTTCCATAACCTTAGCTTGTTCGTGCTATTGTTCAGATTATAATTTACAATCTTCTTACTTAAAGTTACATTAACTAGTATTATTGAAAATTCACCATTTGTTCTGTTTGTCTACTTGTATAAAGAATTGCGTATACTAAACACTTAAAGAAAAATTATTGTAACATTACAGTCCCTTTGGGTTCGATACCTAGCTTGAAATAAAGTCACTTTATTACTTGTACGACCACGTGCATTTGTGTGTAGTTGGGAGTGAACAGTACTCTCTTTTTTCATCACGAATCCACACGTACGATTACCAAATAGTTAAATTTTATGGGGTGTAACACCAATGACTCGTTAGGTCCCTCATGATGACTGGCGATATTAGTTTTTCTGCGAAATTAGTAAAGGTGCTTTCGTAAATCCTAAGCTCCTAAGCCCTAAACAACGTCATTTTAAGATTTGAAAAAGGTGAATTAATAGGGGTTAAGCCTATTCTAACCATTCCCCTCCCATGCATGCAAGTCTAGACTTCTCCATTGAAGATCAAGCCCAGAACCCTTCAAGTTCTTCTTCAAATCCTTTGGACTTTCTAGGGAAAGTGTAGATTCAGTTCTCCCAGATATGTGAGGCCATGAATGAGGGTTCCTTTCACTCTCATGCTCATAATTTTCCTCAATTCTATGAATTCAAGTTCTAGATCAAGTTTATGATCTTATGAGATTTTATCCTAATTTTATGAAATTTTCTATGATTTACTTATGGGTTAATTCTCTTCATATTTCCAAGCATGTTTTAAGATTCATGGGAAGATTTTATATACTAATTGATTATAAATTCATAATTTCAAATCTTAGAAATATTATGCCCAATTATGCAAGTTCATGAAAAGTCAAGTTTATGACTAATGATTTTAAGTATGAAGAGATATCTAGCATGATTGAATGTATACAAATTACCCATGTATGAATTTATAATTTTGACTTATGAAGTCTATTTCAAGTATGCATGATTTTAAGATTTGGACAAGTCCACTCAAGTTAAGTATGTTTTCATGATTTAGCCAAGGCTAATAAGATCAGCTTATCATATGTTTTGGAGCCAAGACTCCTACTACAACTTATGGTATGTTTTGGAGTTAATACTCCCCATGTTCAGATTTCAGACTAAGCATGTAATTATCATTTCAGCTTCGTTGAAAAGCAATGGGAGCACTATGCATGTTTTTTGGGAGTAATGTCTAGCACCAAGTAGGCTTGGGGTTCCAAGGTATCTCGTTCTCAAAACTCTGCGCCAATGTAGGTTTATATATATATTTGGGGTCTCTCAAGAGAGTTTTCCCCACCCGCAAGGGGCCTTCAACTTGATATCAATATCATGGTAGCGTCCTTAGCCCTGGCAAGGTTTTAGATGGCTCTTCCCACTTGAGGGTGATAGTTGGGGCATCATGTAAGCTCTATCGTGATGGTGTCAATTATATAACGAGTCTCCCATTGTCCCTCATGATTTCAGTTATGCATGATTATGATTTATGATATTATGTTTTCAGCAGGTTTGACCCAATGTTCAGTTTATAAGCTTTTACTTATTATTTCAGCTATGGTACGCCATATGATTCTATTTTTATCTTTGGGTCATTCTATTCAGATATGAAATTTAGTTTATGACTATACATGTTTTCAGATATCAACATGTATTCCCTTACTCTCGTGATCTTATGATCTATGTTATTTGTATGATTTCAGTTATACTTACTCAACCTGTTTTACTTACTTTACATACTTAGTACATTTCAAGTATTGACTACATACTCTAAGTTGTATCATTTCATGATATAGGTTCAGATGCTCAGATTTAGCTCCACCGTTGGTTCAGTTTCCTCTCAGTCCAACTCAGTTCCTGCTGTTGGTGAGTCCTCATTATTATAGGAACTTCAGCTTAGTATTTGATTATGTTATTTCAATTTTTCAGACTTTTAGTGAGCTAGTTGGGGATGTTATCCTATCATCTCTTCAGTTATGTTTGAGGTTTTTCAGATAATATGTAGAATCTTAGCTTATCAGTATTGAATCTATATGGTTGATGCGTATTCATACTTCCGCTATTTTAGAATTTAGTTATCAGTTTTGGTTAATGTTAATCTTTAGTTATCATGTTCATACCATGGATAAACTAGGATCCATTCATGGTTCTAGGTTATGTGTCTAGAACCGGGCCTATGTTCGGGTCATGATATCATCCCAAGTGCCCGTAGCAGCTAGTTCAGAAATAAGTCGCCTGAAGGCCTGAAACAAACAGAGGGAACCATGTTCTTAAAATGAGCCGTTGTGTGTGACAGAATCTGAAAAAGGCCAAAGTTGTTCTGAAACAACGAATCATCCAACTAATGATCCAATTGGCCATATGATCTTGCAATGAGTCGTTGTACCTGCCGATGCCAGAATTCAATTTAGTGTAGCAAAGGATTTTATTTTTTGTCTATAAATAGAACCTATAGGTTTCTTTTACAAGTTCCTTTGTTGACCCTTTTAACAGATATTGAAGTTTAAGAAATATTTTTTAAAAATATTGTTCTTGGGGTTTAAAGGATCAAACAAGTCTTGATTGTTGTATATTATTTTGATTGTTGGTGACTAATTCAAGAAGTGTGATTTTCTCTACAAATTCTTGTAAGTTTATAATTATGATTTTATCCATGATTGCTAATTATAATTCTTCAAGCATGAGTATCTAAATCCCATAGCTAGGGTTGTGAGAACCATGATAAACTAACAAATGTAGGCAAATACTTAGTGATTCTTGAATGGGGTTTATGCACGTGTTGTTCTTCTCTTCATTTTAATTGCTTCTTAACAGTTGCAAACGTTAGAATTTTCCTTATTCTTACTCATCAGACCGAGGGGGTAATGAAGTGAAAAAGAGATTAACAATAGAGATTTGAGGTTGTCAACCCTCATCTAATAGCCTAAACTTGTTCGAGAATAGCTAATCTAAGATCAAAGTTAAGGGTTAGGAAAGTACACACCCGTAAATGGACCAAGTTGCATGGTTATAATCATCTATTTAGGGGACCAACCATTTAGGTGAGCTTAACTTATAGATTTTGCATGCTAAACCCCAGGATATATCACTAGTACGAGATGCGTTCATTTTTATGAAATCATGAGGGACATAGTCCTAGTCAACTTATTCATTGATTACAACCAACCTTAACAAATATTCTACTCTCATTCACTTATTGTTTTACGCTATTACATACTCCCAACTCAGAGAATAAGTAGACTAAAAGTAATAGTAAGCATGTTAATCAAAGTCCTCACCATATTCCTCGTAGGGTTCGACCCCAACCCTGGTTAGGTTCTATATTTGAATATCGACAACTTTATATCTCATTAAGAGGTATAATTTTTGCGACATTAAATTTTGGCATAATTGCCCTGGAATACGGTTTGGGATTTAGTTAATTGTGTTTGCTTTACTGCTGCTCCTTATTTTCAATTTATTTTCTTTGTTGTTTATGTTTTCTTTATACATTTTAGGTTTGTGTATGCCCAGTACCCAGAGCTGAGGTAAACCCCTAGTTCCAATTTATCACAAACTCAAGCGAACTCTAAGAAGTAGAAAGAAAATGGCCAACGCCTGTGGTTAGGAGACTGCGAAAGAAGCAATGACCCGGATGTTGGCTGAGGAGCAGGCTCGTGCACAAGTACGTGAAGTAGCTAGGCTTGCTGAAGAGTAACGCCAAGCAACAGATAATGAGCGAGCTCGCAGGATTAGAGGTCTAGACTAGCAGAGGCACCAGTATTTTGATGATGATGATGATGCTGATATTGATGAGGCCGGTGCAACCGGTGCTATAGTTCCTCCCTCGTTGCCTGCTGGGGCAAAGTTTGATATTACCAGTGCCATGATCCAACTGCACAAAATGAAGGTGATATTTGTTGGTCATGCCACTGGTGATGCTCACACCCACTTGACTAATTTTATAGGAATTTTCAAGGCATATAAACAACTTGGCATGAATTAGTATGCAATTCGGCTGAGGTTAGTTCCATTTTCTCTGGGAAGTGAAGCAACATTCCAGATGACTAAGCTGCCAAATGATTTAATCACTACATGGAAGGAACTCAAGAGGGATTTTTGGAGAGGTTCTTTCCACCTTCCAGGGTATGACCTCTAAAAGATGAGGTTTATAAGTTTAGGAAATTGGGATCTAAAGCATTACATGAGACTTGGCTGAGATTCAAAAAGAAGATAAAACAAGTTCCTAACCATAGGATTCCAGATGATACGTTGTTGGAGATTTTCTATAGGTATTTGAATTCTAACACAAAAGCAGTGGACGATACTGTTTCCAATGGAACATTTTATGAGTCACCCTTATGCTAGGTTGTTGAGGTACTTGACAAGATCACTAAGACCAATCGAGCATGGCACACAAGGGAATTGAAAGTTCCTTCCCACTGATACGGTAGGTATGTTTGTGGAGCAGAGGATAAAGGTGAAGAGAGATATCATGATATAGATGAGATCAAAACCACGATGGGACTCCTTGCCAAGCATATTATGGGAGCAGGGACGGAAAAAGTAAATGCAGTTGGTTCTCAAGGCAAAGCTCAAAGGAATGATGGTGGAGAGTTAGAATATGATGAGGAAGAATATTATTTAAATGATCAAGGGGAAAGTTTTCGAACCAATGCACAAGGGTATAATTAAGACTCTTGGTGCCAAGGTTAAGGGAAATGAGGTCAAAACTATTATAGGGACAACAATTACAATCGGGGCCGATACAAAGATATGAGTAGAGGAAGAGAAAGAGATGGAGAATGGAAAGAAGCGTGATGGCTATAAAAATTATAGAAGTGGTTTATATGTTCCTCTAGGTAACCATGAAGCAGAATCTAGTAGTTCGAGGATGGGTTACATGTTAGTCAAAGTGCTGAAGTAGCTGGAGGCTAATGACGACCATTTTAAGGAGCTTCGTGTAGATATTTCGGGGATGAACCAAAAGGTAGAGTCGCATGCCATTGCTATAAAGTAAATTGAGCAGCATATTGGTCAGATGTAAGTTGCAATGAATCAGAGGCAGAATGGCACACTTCCTAGTAACATTATCCAGAACCCAAAGAATGATAGTCACTATATGGCTGTTACTACTAGAAGTGGAAAGGTGATAGTTGACCCTCTTATGCCGAGTGTGGTTGATGAGTTAGTTGAGCACGAGTTGATTAATGATGATAATAGTGAATTCTGATGATCAGGTTTTGGTTGATAATTCAGCTGAAAAGACAACTCCTAGTAATGAAAGGGGAATATGTCTAGAAAGGGGAAGAAGAAGGACTCATGAGATGGTTACTGGAGAGAAGGGAAACAAAAAGATAAGTGGGGCAGAAGAGGATGAGTCCCTTAAGAAGAAGCGGAAGAGGTCCCTAAAGGACCACAGATGGGTTGTAGTGGCCAGTCAGCAGGCCCCCTTTTCTAATGCTCTCCTGCATCTCTGCCATATGTAGGCCCATGACTGCATATAGCAGAGATGCAGGAGAGAGTGAAAGGAGGGGAAAGCTCCGCTGCTGCACCCGATCAGATCGTGAGTGAAGAGGACCCTTCGGGTAAGCCACATTCAAACCAGAAGACTTCTGAGGTGGTGGAGACAATTGAGACTGTTGAGGGGTTGGAGGTAACCCCCACTAGTACCATCCAGTGAGTGCGCTAGCCATCGTAGGTGCCATAATTTTTTAGGCGGAGAGAATGCCACCACATCCGCCTGCTGAGGCTGACAGGAGCGCCTAGGGTGCCACAAATATTCTCCCACTCCTTACTTTATTTTGATGCTTAAGGGACAAATGCATGTGTTTGTGTTGGGGGGGAGTACCTATTTTTGTTACGCCCAAGGGTTTTTATTGTCGTATTTTTTTTCCTCGGGCATGCTATCTAGTAGAATGGACATGTTTAGAATTTTGTTTTTTTATATGTGTTGTTTATTTAGAAGTAATCTAGGAGTACTTCGCAGTCAAAAAGGGCGCACATGTGAAAGTTTTTAAATTTTGAGAAAAAATAACCCCTTTGAATTTTTTGATAAGTTGTGTGTATGTTTGTTGCAAAGTATGACTAAGATGGATCTTTTGATGGCACTAGAAATATGAACTTGATAGTTGTAGATTAAATATGCATGAACCTGATAGGTAGTAGTTGGTGATGTAACCCTGTGTAAAGAGTGAATGAGATACTTACTTAGTTCTCCTCTGTTTGAGTGATCTAGAACTTGTCCAGTTAATCTTGCTTAAGTCGGAGGATAGTTGGTTGGGAAAGGATCATAGACCATTTTTGAATAACCCCACTTTTAGCCTAAATTGCCCTACCAAATGGAATAAATATCCCTTAATCCCAATGTTTATGCCTAAATTGACCCTTTTCTTTGATTAGCCTATTCACCTTTCCACTTGTTTGTAATGAACCTGTTTTGGTCCTGGTCCCTCCTTGGACATGTGTACCACAATACAAGAAAAATGCATAAGTTGAGGGTGGCTACTGTAGAGGTGCATAAACTAGTGGGGTAAGAAAAGAAAACGCTGATTGGTGAAAAGAAAATAGGTGTGGTGTAGTTGAGAAAAAGAAAGAAATAAAATTTAAAAAAGAGCAAGTTGAAATAAGCAAAATAAAAAAAATAAAGAAAGCGAAAAGTGAAGTGAAGAATAAACCACACCCATGAGTTGAAACAAGAATAAAAGAGAAAAAAGGAGAAAAGCAGAGAAAGGTTGGAAGTGGAGCCAGAACCAGTGTAGTGCCAAGAAGGGTTAAGTCATCATATTCATATTTACCATACCATCCCCAAGCCTATAATACAAGCTGATAAAAGTCCTATAGTGATCCTAATCTAACTATTTAAGGAACAGGAGTGAAGAAAATAAAGACAAGTCTATGGTACCTCACATGCATTGCTTGAACTTCTTCGAGAGAGTGAGTGCATTTTTGTTAGTCTCGGTGTCTGATATGCATATGATTGTGAGTGTACGGGACTTCATTTGTTGCGAGGGTACCTAGCTACTAGTTATCTGTGCAAATGGCATTAGTGCTTGCTCGATTGTCCGCTGATAATTTGATGCCATCTTTATATTCCTTTGTGTCATGGTGAGTAGCTACATGTGTGCACATCATTCTCAACTTTGATTGTTTAGGAGGGGGGTTGATAATTTGTAAGGATCATGTGTGCAAATGTTTAATATGTTGGCTATAAGTCTTCTAGGTTTTTTTTAATTAAGCATCATATGTGTAGTGTTGTTTTGATTGCCTGAGGACATGTAAAAGTTCTGTCACGACCCAAATGACCCGGATTGGCACCCACACTAACTCCCCCGGTGGATAAACCAATGATTCCCAAATTCTTAACCTGACATAGAATACTCATAAGGAAATGAACTTATAAGAAAAAAACGAATACAATCTTCTTAAAAAAGAACAAATAATACCCCCAAGATCTGATTGTCATTGCACCTCAATGTCTAAACTACAATTCTAGAATGTTTAACCAAAGACAACATGAAAGAAAGCTGCAATATCCGGATGAAGGGCATCTTCTGGAGGGAAGTGAATTAGCCCATCTTGCTCCACTCCCCTTCTGAATAAACTGTTGCAACTAAAGGTGGGGATAAGAGGAGCTTCCTGGATCAATTCTTCACTCAAAAAAGATGTGCAAGAGTAGGGTCAGTACATAGCACGGTACTGGTAGTCATCATCGACCGACCTCACATAATAACGTGTAAACATAGTAACAATAACATAAGATACGTCTCCAACTTCTTACAGAAGTATAAAAACCATTATTATTTACACCAGCTCTACTTAGGTGATAACCGGCCTGCTCACTAGATTAGGCCTTTCGCTGCAGCGGTCACTTGACCGCTACATCAGTCTCGCTGCAACGGAAGAAGTCCCACTGCAGCGCTATTGCCATAGGTAGCAGCTCGACTTAGTTGCACCATCAGCAGTTCTTCAGTCATCTTTCATCAGGTTCAACAATGCATATACCTTTCATCTCAATTCAGGGTAACACAAGTATGAACAATAATAAGAACCATCTTTATCACTTGTAAATTCAATAGGAATTATGGACAAAATAACTCAACACTTAACAACATCAAAACCATGTCACACTTAGAATCAAGTTTATGTTCTTCTATTCAAGTCCAATAAACCAACAGTTCATGTCAAACTCATATTAAGATGATTTCCACTATTTAATTCAAATAGAAAATCTCATATCACATAATGTCCGAAGACCAATCACATCAATATCACATACGCATACAAGCCATTACACAAAATCTAACTTTCACGACTCGAACATAGCCCGGATCGAGACACGGGACAAGGAACCCCGAGGGACTCCAAGTCGACCCATGGCATGAACATACATCTAACTAAATCATGAAAACGATAAATCAACATGATGAACTTAGCGAAAGTATGAAATAAGCATAACATCAAAAATACACATGAATCTGAAGCTGATTACATTCTTTTATCTGAAAAGCCTCTAAGTCTGATGAGTTGATGGGGACAAGACCCCAACTAACTAGCTAAAGCTAAAAACTGAAAATACTCAATCATAACTGAAATAAAGAGGGGCCCTCGACAGATGAGGACTCACCAATAGGGACTGATGCTAACTTCGAAGCTGGATAGTGGTGGGACTAAGTCTAAAGATCAGAGCATGTATCATGAAACAATACAATATAGAGTATGCGGTCAGTACGTGGAATGTACCGAGTATGCAAGGTAAGTAAAACCGTTTAAATTAGTATAATCATTTAAAACATGCATAATATAAAAACATAAACAAAATAAGAATCTGAGAGTAGGGCTTGCATGCTATTTTTCTGAAATCATGATCTCTACATAACATAACATCATAAATAGCAAGGAAGACTCGTCGTTTCTCACAATGGGTCGTTTCATATCCCGTGGGTTTCTGAAGGACCAAGCAGGGATGACCACGACTAACACAACGAGTCATTGGAGCTAACCACGACTCGTTGTCTCAGTCGTTCTGAGGCAACTTCTATGATTTTCTTCTGAAATTTTCTTGTAAGGTCTGAGTTCGGTCTAGGAAAGTTTCGGGGTGTTACACACTTCCCTAGTCAATTGCACACCTTTGATAAACAATACATTTTTACAACATTTTTACTTGTTTTGTTTAAATCCCCCCTTAGGAAATAATTGTACTAGAAGAGAAAATAATAACATTAATCGGGATTCTGACCATATTCCTTGTAGGATCGGCCTCAACCCTAGTTGGGTTCTTTACTTGATAAACGACCGCTTTATACTTCTTTTGAGGTGTGTTTTTGGCCTTATCAGTCGGCCAAAATTGGGGCATGTCAATTTTTTCTTTGACCACGTTTTGTTCCCTCATCTATGGCAAAAGAAAGGGGTAACAGT
>JACEIK010006700.1:11494-24156 GCA_018107945.1 Datura stramonium | reverse complement strand
TAACTAAGAATCACATGAGAATGTACACATAACGATAGATAAACAAGTCGAAATGAAGCATTTGAGTATCACTTGGGCATGCAATTCTGCCCAAGATCAAGGGTTTTGGGGGACATAAGGGAAGGACAATTCCCTTTTTAAATTCCTATATACCTGACTAAAAATCTCCCGGAGAAGAATACTTGAACTTCTGCAATGGAGCACAACCCTAAGCTTGCTTGAGAGTTTTCTTGAGGGACTCTTCGATGAATTTTTTTAGATTCAACGTGGGAATGAGGGAAGGAACCGTTCAAACCCTCTAATAAGTCTGAAATTTCATCCAAAATGAGGTAGTATAAAGCTTAGGAGAGCAGGAAGTTACTAAATATCCCTTAAAAAATCGCTGGGAAAAACTGACAAGTGACCCTAACGAATGACCTAACGGGTCGTGGTGGCTGACCATGACTCGTGGTCATACCCATTAAGTACACTACCCGAAATCCTATGTAGGTCACCACGAGGGACCTAACGAGTCATGGTCACTAACCACGACTCGTGGTCACCAGTCGTGGACCACACTATATCACTTCTGAAGTTTCTGTACTAGGCTTGACCACGAGTCACACAATGAGTCGTTACCAGTGATGACGACTCATGGTGATACTCTTTAGGTGCACTTCCTAACAACTAATTAGGGATGGTAACAGGGGACCCAACGAGTCGTTACTGGTGACCACGACCCTTGGTCACCATCAGTCAAGTACACTGCCCAACTCCTATAAGATCTTGACCCTAGCCAGGCCACGAGTGACCTCACGAGTCGTGAGACTGACAATGACTCGTGAGGTCTTCCATTGGGTAAACTGCCTCTCCCTTATCATTTCTCAAACCTCCTTCTCATGACTGACCTAACGAGTCGTTAGGTCTCTCAACGATCCGTTAGGTGAGTCGTTTTGTGACAATTGCAGCAAATTTCCAAATTTTTCTGATTTAAGTCACATATCTAGTCTTTGTGTTTCCAAGGCATTACAATATCTCCCCCTTGGAAACATTGTTACTCAAATGGTAGAAAACACACAGGAAAGCAGAGAATAACAATAAAAAATTCCAGATATTATTCATTTAACTCCAAAACTGTCAGAATGACTACCTCCATTTCAAAATGCATGACTGAACTGAATTTACCTTTCATACATACATTCAAAAACATAGAAGAGACTTGAACACCTGAACTGAATCATGAAAGCTAAATTGAGTTCTAGGGCCAAAGCTAATATCTGAAGTTATGATAGAGCCGGTAGAGAACTAATGCGGGTATTTGATCATCATATCTGCTTCGACCTTCCATGTAGCTCCCTCAACCTGCTGATTTCTCCATAAGACTCTGACTGAAGCTATTTCCTTGTTCCTCAGCTTACGAACCTGACGGTCAAGGATCAGGACTGGTACTTCCTCATATGAGAGACTATCTTTTATTTCTACAGTGTCTTATGGCACAATTGAGGTTGGATCTCCGATGCACTTGTTCAAAAGTGACACATGGAAAACTAGGTGTACAACTGCTTGTTTTGAAGGTAATTCTAGCTCATAGGCTACATTGCCGATACGCCTCAAAATTCTATAGGGTCCCACATATCTCGTACTAAGTTTTCCCTTCTTTCCGAACCTCATCACCCCTTTCATGGGCGAAATTTTTAGGTATACCCATCATCAACTGCAAAGTCCAATTCTCTCCTCGGGACATCGGCATAAGACTTCTGGCAGCTCTGAGTTGTTTTCAGTCTTTCTCGGATGAGTTGAACCTTCTGCATTGCCTCATGAACTGAGTTTGGTCCTATCAAGGTAGCTTCACCAACCTCAAACCACCCTATAGGATATCTACACCTTCTCCCATATAATGCTTCAAATGGGGCCATCTGGATGCTAGAGTGGTAGTTGTTGTTGTACGCAAACTCGATAAGAGGCAAATGATCATCCTAATTACCATTAAAATCAATCACGCACGCTCTAAACATGTCTTCTAGGGTCTGAATAGTCCCCTCAGCTTGCCCATCTATCTACGGGTGAAAAGTTGTGCTGAGCTTGACCTGAGTGCCAAGTCCCTTCTGAAAATACTTCCAGAAATGGGAGGTGAACTGGGTACCCCTGTCTGAAATAATGGACAATGGCACCCCATGAAGTCTAACCATCTCCCGGATATAAAGTTTAGCATAGTCCTCAACTGAATCTGTGGTTTTGACTGGGAGAAAATGTGTTGACTTAGTCATCCAGTCTACTAATATCCATATTGAGTCATGTTGCCGATGAGTCTGAGGTATACTCGTAATGAAGTCCATGTTTACTTCTTCCCACTTCCATGTGGGTATGATGATATCTTGGGTCATACCTCCTGGTCTCTGGTGTTCTACCTTGACTTGCTGGCAGTTTGGGCACTTAGCTACAAATTCAGCGATATCTCTTTTCATGCAGTTCCACCAGTAAACATCTCATAAATCATGGTACATCTTAGTAGCACCAGGGTGAAAGGAATATCTAGAACTGTGCGCTTCAGCCAATATCTGCTGTCTCAACTCACCGACATCCGATACACACAGCCTGCCCTGGTAACGGAGCACCCCACTTCCCCCTTGGTAGAAAGATTCTATTTCTTTTCTCAGAATTGCTCCCTTAAGTTTAAGTAAGATGGGATCCTCATCCTGTCTGGACTTTACTTCAACTACTAAGGATGAATCTGACCAGCTTTGCATTATGACACTACCTTCGGTTGAATCCACCAACTAAACCCTTAACCAGGCTAGTCTGTGAACATCCTTCACTAGCTCCTTCTTGCTTCCCTCAATGTGAGACACACTCCCCATAGACCGTTTGTTTAGGGCGTTAGCCATCACATTGGCTTTACCTGGGTGATACAGCACGCTCATGTCATAGTCCTTTAGCAACTCCAACCACCTTCTCTAACACAGATTTAGATCCTTCTGACTCAGCACATACTGAAGACTCTTATGATCTGTAAGCACATCTACGTGAGCTCATATAAGTAATGCCTCCAAATTTTTGCGCAAACACCACCACTGCCAACTCTAAGTCATGAGTTGGATAGTTCTTCTCATGAACTTTGAGCTGTATGAAGGCATAGGATATCACTTTTCCCCGCTACATCAGAACTCATTCGAGTCTGACTCCAGAAGCATCACAATAAACAACGAATCCATTTTTTCTTTCTGGCAGGGTCAGAACTAGAGTAGTAGTGAGTTGAGTTTTCAGCTCCTGGAAACTCTTCTCACACTCGTTCGACCACTAAAATTTCACTTTCTTCTGAGTTAGCTTTGTCAGAGGAGATGCTATAGAGGATAAACCTTCCATAAACCGTCGGTAATATCCAACTAAGCCCAGGAAACTCCTGATTTTAGTAGGAGAGGTAGGTCTGGGAACCTGGGTGCGCTGGAACCCCGGCCCGCTCGGTGCTAAGTTCTACTCTCACTGGAAAACCTAAACTGAACTACTAGGCTGATAGCTCGAAATTGGGGTCCAAGACTAGTGAGGGATATGTAACTGAAAGTACCCTGAGAGTCTTATCGGACCAAATTCTAAAAATGGGTTCTAGACTAGTTAGAGCTGCTTATCTAGAAGCGTCGTAACCGTCTAAGAACAAACTATAATATGAATTAGGGTCCTAAGGCTGGTCAGAGTTATATATCTAAAATGTCATGACCGCCTAATGGACCAATAACAGGATTCTGAATCTGATTCTGAATCTGATTCTGATAACTGGGAGGCACCCTAACACCTCAGGAAAAGACTAAAGTAAAATTGATCAGTTGACAAGTTTTGAATAGTTCTAAAGAGGTTCTACGTTCTAACAGAACTGAACTACTAAGCAGCTAATAGAGAACTCAACTCATTCCAACAACACAAGAATTCCATAATATGGCAAAATTTCAAGAATTAACAAAATCTTATCCGACGAGGCTAAAATCATCCTTATCAGGGGAGTATTTACTCAACATATAAACAATAAGAAATACTAAAAAATTCATCCCAAATCACACTTCACAAACCAGACGGAATTTAATACACAAATAGTCTTTACTCAAAAATTTAGGGCTTAAATTCACTTTGGCAAGAACATCAACAATTCAGGTAAGAATTGATGGAGATCATATCAATAATAAGCATGGATATTATTATATGTGAAATTAACAAATAACAACATGTAATTTCTTTGTATTCGGAAACTCAGGGCTAGAACTGCTAGAGAAATGATGAGAGGGTTTTAGGGGACATAAGGGAAGGACAATCCCCTTGTTAAATTTCCATATACCTAACAAAAAATCTTTCAGAGAAGAAGACTCGAATTGCTGCAATGGAGCACAACCCTAAGCTTGCTTGAGAGTTTTCTTGAGGGACTCTTCGATGAACTTTCTGAGATTAAACGTGGGAATGAGGGAAGTAACCGTTCAAACCCTCTAATAAGCATGAAATTGCATCCAAAATGAAGTAGTATAAAGATTATAAGAGTAGGAAGTTACTAAATAGACCTTACAAAATCGCTGGGAATAACTGACAGGTGGCCCTAACAGATGACCTAACGGGTCATTATGGCTGACCACGACTCGTGGTCATACTTGTTGAGTACACTGCCCAGAATCCTCTGTAGGTCACCACGAGGGACCTAACGAGTTGTGGTCACTGAACACAACTCGTGGTCACTGAACACAACTTGTGGTCACCAGTCGTGGACCACACCGTCTCACTTCTGAAGTTTCTATACTAGGCTTGACCACAAGTGTCACAACAAATCATTACCAGTGATGAAGACTCGTGGTGACACTCGTTAGGTACACTACCTAACAACTAACTAGGACTGGTAATGGGGGACCCAACGAGTCATTTTTGGTGACCATGACTCATGGTCACCATCCATCAAGTACACTGCCAACTCCTAAAGGTCTTGACCCTGGCCAAACCATGAGTGACCTCACGAGTCGAGAGATTGACAACGACTCGTGAGGTCTTCCGTTGGGTACACTACCTCTCCCTTATCATTTCTTATACCTCCTTCCCAAGACTCGTTAGGTCTCTCAATGACCCGTTAGGTGAGCCATTCTATGACAATTGCAGCAAATTTCCAAATTTTTTTGATGTAAGTCCCAGATCTAGTCTTTGAGTTTTTGGGGCGTTACAAATTTAGATCCAGGGACCCGACCCATTTCTGTTTTTCTATATCGAATGGAAACAGTTGAGTTGAGAGAACTCAAGGAGTAGTTGCAAGAACTTCTTAGTAAGGGGTTATCAAGTCGAGTGTCTCTTCTGGGATGCCCCGGTCTTGTTTGTGAAAAAAGACGGTAGCATGCGGATGTGCATTGATTACTGCCAGTTGAACAAGGTAACTATCCAAAACAAGTACCCTCTTGAATAGATGATTTGTTTTATCAGTTACAGGGGGCAATATTATTCTCAAAGATTGACATGAGGTCGAGTTATCACCAGCTAAAGATTCGGGCTGAGGATATTCCTAAAACAGCCTTTCGAACTAGGTATGGGCATTATAAGTCACTAGTCATGTTGTTCAGACTCATTAATGCCCCAATTACGTTCATGTGCATGATGAATATTATCTTCAAACCCTATTTAGATTCTTTTTTTATTATTTCTATTGATGATATCTTGGTGTACTCTAACACTAAGAAGGAGCATGAGAATCATTTGAAATTTCTGTTGGGATTGCTGAAGGAGAAGAAGTTATATGTCGAATTCACTAAGTGTGAGATTTGGTTGGACTCAGTGTCTTTTCTATGTCATATGGTCTCAAAAGAGGGAATCAAAGTTGATAAACAGAAGGTGGAGGCGTTTAGAAATTAGGCTAGGCCAACTACCGTGATAGAGATTCGGAGTTTTGTGGGGCTGGCCATCTATTACCGCCGGTTTTTAAGGGGTTTTCATCCATTTCCTCAGTATTGACCAAGTTGACTTAGAAGGATGTACCTTTCTAATGGTCGAAGGAATGTGAAAAGAGTTTTCACAAGCTCAAGACCCTACTAACCATGGCATCTATCCTGGCATTATCGATAGAAGGTAAAGATTTTATTGTTTATTGTGATGCCTTACGGTCTGGGTTGGGTGTTGTGTTGATGCAGGAAGGGTAGGTCATTGCTTATGCCCTGAGACAATTGAAGGTGCATGAGAAGAATTACCCCATGCATGACCTGGAGCTACCATCAACCGTATTTGCCATAAAATCTAGAGGCATTACATGTATGGGGCTCGTTGCAGGGTATTCACAGACCATCACAACCTACAATATGTGTTTTCACGGAAGGATCTCAATTTAAGGCAAAGGAAGTAGATGGAACTACTTAAGGATTATAACGTCACCATCTTGTATCACCCAGGGAAGGCTAATATGGTGGAAGTTGCATTGAGTCGGAAAGTAGTAAGTATGGGTAGTCTAGCTTGCCTGGAAACTACTCGATGATTGATGGCGAGAGAAGTTCATACATTGGAAAATAGTTTGATGAGGCTCTATTGGACAGAAACAAATGGGATACTAGCTAGCATGGAGGCTAAGTCATCACTGTTAGAGGAAATAAAGGCCAGGCAGTTTGAGGATGAGAAGTTTGGCAAGATCTGAGATAAAGTTCTGAGGGGAGAAGCTAAGAAGCAGTGCTAGATGGCGAAGGGGTCGTGAGAATAAAGGGACGCGTGTGTGTTCCCCGAGTTGGTGAGATAATTAAGACTCTCTTGGTAGAATCTCACAACTCGAGATACTCCCATCCCGGAGCTACCAAAATGTACCATAACTTGAAGCGACACTTTTGGTAGGGAAAAATGAAAAGGGACATTGTTGACTATATCGCCCAGTGTTTGAACTGTAAGCAGGTGAAGTACGAGAACCAAAAGCTTGGGGAAGTACTTCAGAGGATGCCTATCCCCGAGTGGAAATGGGAGAGGATAGTGATTGACTTCGTAGTTGGTCTTCCAAAGACATTGGGGAAGTTTGACTCTATTTGGTCATTGTGAACAGATTGACCAAGTCTTCTTACTTCTTCCCCATTCAAGTGACTTACAATGCGGAGAGGTTGGCCAAGTTGTATGTGAAGGAAGTGATTCAATTGCATGGGGTACCAGTGTCAATTGTGTCTGAAAGGGGTACTCAATTCACTTCTCATTTCTAGAGAACCTTGCAAGCAGAGTTAGGCACTAGGTTGGATTTGAGCACAACCTTCCATCCTCAGACTGACGGATAGTTAGAAAGGACCATCTAGATATTAGAAGACATGCTCCGGGCCCGTGTTATAGATTTTGGGGGCCATTGGGATAAATTATTACCCTTGACAGAGTTTACTTACAACAATAGTTATCACTCGAGCATTGGCATGGAGCTAGTTGAAGCTCTATATGGAAGAAAATGTAGGTCTCCAATTGGGTGGTTTGATGGATTGAGGTGAGACCTTGGGGAACCGATTTGCTAAAGGAATCCTTGAAATATGTTTAGGTAATCCAAGAATGTCTGGTGGATGCTCAAAGTAGACAAAAATAGTATGCAGACAAGAAAGTGAGATATATGGAGTTTATGGAGGGAGAGCATGTCTTGCTCAAGGTATCCCTCATGAAGTGGGTAATGAGGTTCGGTAAGTGGGGTAAGCTTATCCCGATGTATATTGGACCGTTTGAAATCCTCTGATGTGTGGGTGAAGCAGCTTATGAGTTGGCCTTACCGCAAGGGCTATCAGGGGTGCATCCAACCTTCCATGTTTCTATATTGAAGAAATACCAAGGGGATGGATCGTACATCATCAAATGGGACTCTGTGTTTCTAGATGAGAACTTGACCTATGAGGAGGAGGGAGTGGTGATATTGTCTAGGGAGGTCCACAAGATGAGATCAAAAGAGATTGCGACGGTAAAGGTTCAGTAGAAGAATCGTCTCATAGAGGAAGCCACTTGAAAAACTGAGGCCGATATGCAAGTAAAATATCCTTAATTAATCATGGAATCTGGTATTTTCTCTTCCTTGCCTTGTAGACCATTCAGGTATGAACAGTGTTTTAATTGGTATCTGATGTAATGACCCGCATGTCATTATGAGGGGAAATGAACCTAGAACACTCTAACGGGGCTAGACTGTGGATAAAATAAGTGTTATGGAGTGAGATAGTGAAATTTAGATGATTTTAGGGAGCTACTGGTTTCGAGGGACTGTTGCAGTGGTAGAATTCTCGTTACAGCGAGACTATAGTGACGGTCCAATTTTTGCTGTAACGGATCGGGGAAGTGACCGTTGGATCCGCTATAGCGGCTTCTTGACCGCCATAGCGGGTCCACTGCAGCGGATGACAGGAATTAGAAAGTGGATTTAAGTGGGATTTCTGGGGTTATACCCTATAATTTCTAAAATATGAAGGTTCAAGGGCTGAAGGCAATTCTCTCCTCCGAGAGCAGTTGAATTTCTTGCTCAATGTAAGTTTCTTGAATTCCTACCCCTAAGATTGATTATTTAACACCTAGGATTGAAGGAGAACCACTAATGGTGATATTGTAGCAAAAATATCCTAGGTTGATAGACTAGGGCTGAATCATAGGGAATAATGAGGTGGTTTGATTATGAGTTTAAAGGGGGTAATGATCATCCCCCAAGATTTAGCTGTTAAAGAATGTGGTTTATGTGGGAATTGAAACCTAGAACAAGGTGGAATTGGATTTTTAATCTTAAAATTGCCCTGAAGGGAAGGGTTTGAGTTCTAAGACTCTTGTGTGGGTGGTAGAATACTAAACCGTGTCTTATTCTTGCGTTAGACTTTGCACTTTAGGAAGCATTGAGGAAGGATAAGGCTCCATCAGTGTGACTGTCACTCGAATCCTCCTAGTTTGAGATAGGTTATGGTTTATAGGAGTTGGGCTTTACATAATGATTTGTATGTTTGTGAATGAAAATGTTTCTTGATCTATGAACATTATCTATGAGGATGATATCCTTGTTAAAAATCGTCTGTTCAAATAAACATGATATGTTGTGGCTACCGAACTGACGTGGAATTATGTTGAATTATTAATCTGTCATTGTATTGTAATGGAATGTATGATGAACTGTTGAATTTATGAGTGGGAGAGATAGTTGTGATCTCCTAAATATCAAAGTGATGAACTTGACTATGATATTACTACCGTGAGGATGGTTAAGGATATAAAGAATATCCCGAGATAAGAGGCTCATGCTCGAGGGGAGCATCCAAGAGAGCAATGTTGATTGAGTGGCTCGTATCTGAGGGGAGCATCCGGATGAGCATATGAGTAGGAGCGGGTACCACGCTGGTACAGGACATGAATTTCTAGAGTCCCCTGTAGGTCATGACTGGAAGGGCAGAAATAAGATCCTCTAGCATGTGTGTATACTGAGGTTTAGCGTTGGAGTATTCATAGTGATATGGCGGAGGTGTGTGCCCAGCATTCACTATTTATTTTATTTCATGGTGTGTTATATTAATATGTAGAAGTGAAATAGAATAATGCTAATTGGATGAACTGATGTTTGAAAATATGTGTGTAATTAGAGCATGGAAAAGTTGCAAGGTGTTGATGTTTTATTGAGGTGAATGAAAGTGAAAAATTGTGTTATGCTATCGGTTTTATAGGTTAATCTATATTGTATATGATTATGCAACATTTCATGTGTCGTATTGTAGTAACTATTATGTTTCTAGAAGAATAAGATGATATGTGATGTTGCGAATAGATGGTGAAATAACTAAGTGCAGCTAAGTCGAGCTACTGCCCAGGGCAGTACTGCTGCAGCGGGACATGTTTCGCTACCGCGAGATTACTATAGCGGTTAATTGACCACTGCAGCGAGGAGCCTAATCCAGTGAGCAAGCCGGTTTCACCTGAGTAGAGTTGAATTTCCTGGAATGTGTAATGTGTATTTAAATAATGTTTTAGACTGGTTGCATGTTGTTGTTCGCATTCTTATATGTTCTTATGTAAGGTTGGCCAATAATGCCTACCAGTACAGTATTTCATACTAACGCTACTCCTGCACTTCTTTTCTGAGTGCAAATTCCGATATAGGAAGCTCTTCGCGCCCTCACCTGTAAAGCAGAAGTAGTTTCATTTTGAAAGTTAAGCGGTCGCAAGACGGGAAGTCCCACTCCTCTATTGAAGATGGCTCTCCTCCAAACATTTTAGTTTCTTTTATTTTCTAGATTTATCACTCCTAGCGTACTTAGACGTCTGAAGTGCAATGACATTCGGATCTTGAAAATGTTGTTTTGTTTAACTTGGTTGTTATTGTTTCGAAATGTTTCATTCCATTCTATTATTAAAGTGTTATTTCTCTTCTGAATGATTGATGTCAGAGTATAAGTGAAAAATATTGGTTCGCCCACCAGGGTTAGTGTGGCCTTCCAATAACGGCCATTTGAATTGTGACATGTTCTTATTTGTATACATAGTTTAATACATGACATTGTTTTGTATTTTTTTTAATCTGCCTTCTGTTATATTTTCAATCATCAATTTATATAATATTTAATGTATATAGATAAGATTATTTGTTGANATTATTTGTTGAATGTATCGCATACATATATTATGTATACAATAATTATTGTATACATGTACTATGTATACAACAAGTGTTGTAACATGTAATGCATACATGATGTTTTGGTTATAAGTCTTGTTTATTTTGAGTTTGATTGTATTTGTGTTCCTCTTAGAAATTATATATGACTCTTGAATGTAGATATCTATTTTCATGACATACTTTATTAAATATTAAGTTGGATTTTATTATGCATGAGTGGGGTTATTATGTACCAAAGGACAAAAATTTCTTAAATTTTTTATTTAGTTGTCATGTTAATATAGGTGTTGTGGATGCATTAAAAGCAACACTTAATAGTTTTCAACTTAAAATATTTAGTGAAACTATTTTTGGGTACTTCCTTAAAATGTCGGAGGCTCATGTTCAAAATCAATTAATATGTTATCTCATGAAAAATGAATTGGTTCATCACCGGCATGGCATAAAGATTGAAAGAGTTTGCAATAAATATTGGATTGTGAGGGTGAGGGTAAAAGTGAAGAATATTATGAAGTGTCAAACTGACTTAAGTTGACATATTTTCCTTATAAAAAGAAAGTAGATAAGGATGAATTTTTTGCAAGTTTTGCTGAGAAGAGGTGGAATTCTGATGAAGACGTTGTAAAGATTGTCGTTATGTTATTTTATTTACACTTTCTTATTATCTGTTGTCAACAATATAGTATTTATAAGTGATCATCACTTCTACCTATATGGCGTGAAAGCCAATAAACTAGAAATATGACAATATTCTCTCTGTTTACCAAATGAACAAATAAAAAAAAAGGGTAATCTGAAACTGGACGCTTTTGATTTTTTTAACAAGTTAAACATGGAAAATGTTCCAAATTTCAAAAAGAAATATAGTATTTTGACCTATTAGTACTTTTTTTCTTGATTTTATTCCAGAAACTTTTTATTATCTGTTATGAGTAGTAAATACAGGTTTTTTCCATGGGAAAAAGTTATCTTTGAAGCCTTGATCAATTAGATTTGGTGGGTTACCCTTAGCTTTGTAGATCTGGTTATATGAGTGTTGTTCAATTATTGAACAGAACATTGTATTTCTTATTTATAATCTGAATCCATGAATATTAAACTGGAAAGTGGTCAATGCAAGATCATCCACTGTTTTTCTGTGCTAGACAATATTCAGCAGTTTTATTGACAAGGTAACAAATAAGAAAAATATACTTTTTTTTTTATATTTTTCTATATTTTATAAATGTGACATTATTATCTTACCACTAAATCTATTTTTTTCTTAAATTGATTTATAAGGTGTTTATAAATATTATTCCTACAAGTGATGAATTGATAGTCTATAAGCTTCCTGAATATGAAACAAGTAACTCTCACATTGTAGAAGAAAATGTCAATGTTTATTTTGAGAAAAGATTAGACAGGGGAAGAAATTAGCAAAGAAAAGTCCCGAAAATATTAAAATGAGAAGTAAAATTGAAGAGGTAAGTAAGCTTTATTTTTTTCAGGTGTCCTTTTAAATTATATACTAGTTTTTGATATGTGTGTTGCACGTGAGTCCCAAACAAATAGTATATGAATCATGTCTGCATGAAATAATGCAATAACATGAAAGTTAATATAACATAAAATTTAAAAAATTCAGACCTATTTTTATCTATAGTAACGTGATTTTTATCAAATATTTATTTCCTCCAGAATTCACATTTTTCTACCATAGCTAAGCCTAGAATTATCCAGAAAACAGAATCGTAGAGTAAGATAACAATCATATTTCAAAAATAATATAAAATATATCAATTTTCCACAACAGATACATATTAGCTTGTACAATTAATGTGTACACAAATTTTTAGTGTGTTTTTTTTATTTATTTTTTATTCTTTAAGATTTCGATGTGATCTCTGCAAAAATAAATTTGATTGATTATATTGAAAAAAATTGTAATTCAAGAGAAACATATCTAAATGAATAACTGAGAAGAAATTCGTAAAGTTGTTCGTGTTTTTCTCCACCATAAATATATTTCTATGGCTAGAGTTTTTGTCATCAAGTACAGTAAAATTTTTACTGTTCTTGTACATTCCACCCCATTGAGAGATGTTGGGCCTGATAAAAC
>JACEIK010006699.1:44256-68190 GCA_018107945.1 Datura stramonium | reverse complement strand
CAGTAAATATGGATTTTGTAGCAGGATTACCCCGTACCAGACATAGAAATGACTCGATTTGGGTAATTGTTGACAGACTGACAAAATCAGCCCACTTTCTACCAGTAAGGGCTACTTTCTCTGCCAAAAATTTTGCTGAGTTGTATATCAGAGAAAGAGTTAGACTGCACGGTGTTCAAGTGTCCATTATCTCTGACAGAGGTGCGCAATTCACAGCTAAATTTTGGCAATCATTTCAGAAAGACTTGGGGACATAGATTAACCTGAGCACAACTTTCCACCCTCAGAGAGATGGACAGGCAGAATGGACTATTCAGACGCTCGAGGATATGTTACGAGCATGTGTATTGGACTTTGGAGGTAGCTGGGATGAGCACCTACCCCTTATTGAGTTTGCTTATAACAATAGTTACCACTCAACTATCCAGATGGCGCCCTATGAGGCTTTGTATGGGTGAAAATGTAGATCGTCGGTTGGCTGGTTTGAAGTAGGAGAGTCAGCGCTGATTGGGCCGGATATTATTCATCGGTTAGAAGAAAAGGTAATGCTTATCAGGAGAACGCCTACTGACTGCTCAGAGCCGCCAGAAATCGTATGCTGATGTGCGGCGCAGAAACCTGGAATTTAACGTGAATGACTAGGTGTTTTTGAAAGTTTCTCTGATGAAAGGGGTGATGAGATTCGGCAAGAAAGGAAAGATCAGTCTGAGATTTGTTGGGCCTTATCAGATCCATCGAAGAATATGCCAAGTGGCATATGAGTTGAACTTACCTCCAGAATTAGAGTCTAATCACCCAGTTTTCCACGTGTCCATGCTGAGGAAGTATATAGGAGACCTCTCCTGAGTTGTCCGAGTTCAGGATGTCCCAATTGCGGAGGAGCTGGTTTATGAAGAGATTCCAGTAGCCATACTAGACCAGCAGATTCGCAGACTAAGAACTAAATATATTGCTTCTGTCAAGGTGTTATGGCGTAACAGGAACCGAGAGGAAATGTCTTGGGAAGCAGAGGAAGATATGAAAGTCATATATGCCCAGTTATTTTAAACTTAGCCAGCTAGAGGTATGTTGTTATTACTGTTGCTTTATATTTATGTGTATAAGTGAGATGCTAATTTCAGTTTAGTGAAATGAATGTTGTAGCATTGTGTGGAGTACCTGTATTGGACTTTTCTGTGTTTCAGGATTTTTGAGACAGTCCATATTACAGGGGAAACTCTGCCAAAATTTTTATAGAATAAGTCAAGTAAGTTGAAACTCTTGCAAGTAGAAGTTTACTTTCGAGGACGAATGTTCTTAAGGGGGGAGGATGTTACACCCCCTAAACTCTTGACATTTCGATGGCCTATTCGCATGTTGGTTAAGACTTTAATAATGCCATACATGCTAGAAAAAGGCCAGGAGGGAAGACCGGACAAGCACCGCATCGAACCATCGCAAGAGGAGGCCGGGAAGACCCCCTCCGCGATGGCAACGTGCCACGGAGGGGCTGTCAAGGCTCAAGTACATAAACCCCTCCACTTCGGTTTTATTTAATTTTACCTTATAATTTCCAGCAGAAACGTAGGGGAACAGGGGAGAACGAGGTTTTATTATAGATATTCATCCGATTACGCCGTCAAACGCAGTCCAAAGTCGAATTAACTTCGGGTAGCGAAGTATAAAGCTGCCGGGAGCATCCCTGCGGAGTTAGTTTTGTGAAATTCGGCCGGCAAATCGTCTTCCTATCAATCTAAGGTAAGTGGAATTGATCCAAATTAGTGTCAATACACTCCTAGCCCTAAAGTGAGTATTTCTCCCTTTTTGACTTTTGAGAAATAGCGAGTTTTCGGCTATTTTTTGATTAGTCAATGTTTGGGCTATATATATATTCAAAGTAGTATTTTATTCCAGAATATCGATGAATTTAGTTCTAATTTCTATGCATATGAATGCAGTTGGAAGAAAAAGCTGAAAATTAGCCGAGTTCTGTCAGATACTCAGAAAGTTAACGGACAAGGTATGTGAAGCTAGTTTCTTACGGAAAGTTAGTAATTCCAGAAGAGCAAACTAGTATAAATTCTAGTAGAAAGTTTCAGAAACAGTACAGCATGCCTAGTATGTAATCTAGTAAAGTATGTCAGGATATTATCGCGTTCAGCCGAAACTTAGTAAAGCAATACATGTGCAGGGGCAGGAATTTCAAAAATAGATTAGTAGCTTAATATGAATTTTAGAAAGCAGGTTAGAAATAGTAAATCATGTTTATCATGAAACTTAGTTATACAACATGATTCTCAGCAGAAGTATTATATCTTGTTTCCAGTATCAAATTCAGCACAGTATGACATAAATTATTTACATACCATTATCAGTTTCAGCATGTATTTATTATATACAAGTTACTATCATTAGCTTCAGCATGTATCGTATGCAGTTAGTATTATCAGTTGAGACTTGACTTTATTGTTTTGGGTTGGATTACCTAGTATTCGTGACCGCCCCAGGGTTAATAGCCGTATCGACTCGTCCTCCAGAGGGCAAGGATACGTCGCTCTACGGAGTGGTATGCCGTCCCCTAGGGGACAAATATGGGATGCCAGTTTCCCCATATTTTGCCTTGGTCGGCTGTTATACACCCCGATCGAGCGGGTACGCCCGGGGTGTTGATTCAGGAGTCCTCCGGACTCAGGTACATTCATAGTCAGGGGCTCAGCAGGCCCAAGTGCATACCCAGGGGACCGACATGATGCTTATAGTTACTATGGGAGATGGGATGACCGGGATAGGGGTATAGATTGCGTGTTGGTTGTACCTTCTGGCTTATGGGGGCCAGTTAAGGTTTATGTGTGCTTTGTTATGTTATGTTGTTTTATGCTATATTATTCCATGTTATGTTAGTTATGAATAGATCGATAGTAGAATGTCACATTACCAGGTATGACTCCTACTCCTTTCAGCATAGTTGAGGACAGTCTTAAACTAATACTTTCAGTCAATTAAAGTCTATTTCTTTCTATTTCAATTTGATCAGTTGTATTGCTTGTCTTTAGTTATTTTCCAATTGTTTCTTTGCATACTCAGTATAAGCGGTACTGACGCCCGTTCGGGGTGCTGCATTACTTGCCTGCAGGTACTCATAGACGAGGAGCCAATCCCTCATGATTTCAGCCAGCACACAGAGTCATCAGCTCCTGTCATCCAGAGCTAGACAGCTAGAGGTTTATTCCTTTTCTTTGTGGTACAGTATGGGTAGGCCGGGGCCCTGTCCTGACCATCTTATCAATATTCTTAGAGGCTTGCAGATTGTACATTCCCTGTGGTTAGCTATACCGGTCGTGTGAGGTCGTGTGTATGTTTTAGTTTATTTATGATTGTCGTGTGGGGCCTTATCCAGCTGGTAGTGGTGACCTTACTGGTCTCGTAGCAGTTTAGCACTTTTTTTCTTGATTCAGAAATAACTAGACAGCATGGTGACCTTTTCGGCCCGCATAGGTTCCCTGTTAATTCAGTTGTTCTGGGTAGCTGTTGTTTGCTTACAAGTGGCTATAGGCCTATTCGCCGGAGGCTGTATTTATAGTCGTTATATAGCCCGTTGGTTTCTTGAATCCAGGGTTAGAGCCAGCCTGGCACCAGAAGTTCTTAGGCTCAGCTAGTCCAGCAGTCCAGGTCCTAGTAGGGCAGCAGGTGCCAGTCATGCCTCCCAAAGCGGAGCGTGACAATGAAACAATGGATGGTTCTACAAACTCTGGTGGTTAATGAGATGCAGAAGTCCATCAATGTGTTGGAAAGGCATATGGGGCAATTATCCCTTTAGCATACTAACAGACTGCAAGGGGAACTTCTAAGAAATATTGAGAAAAACCCCAAAGAGAATGTGAGTGCAATCTCTTTGCAGAATGTAAAAGAGTGTGGTAAAGTCATACCCAGAAATGACAAACTAGAGGAAAAGCAAGTTGTGAGGTCCAAGTATGAGGTTGGTGAGTCAAGCACTTCAAAGTTGAAAGTAGTAGTAGCCAAACCACCTCCTCCATTCCCATAAAGATTCAAGAAGCAAAAGGAGGACACAACTTGTAAGATATTTCTTCATGTTCTTAAATAGGTACAAGTGAATCTACCATTGGTAAAGCTTTTTCACGGGGTTCTGAAATACGCCAGGTATTTGATGGATATCATTGAAAACAAAATAAGGATAATGGAGTTTGAGATTGTAGCTCTTACAGAAGAGTGCAGTTCCTGGGTGTAAAATTAGATTCCAAAGAAGCTGAAAGATCCTGGGAGCTTCATTATTCTAGTGGTCATGGGGAGAAGATAAATTAGTTCAGTACTATGTGACTTAGGTGCAAGCACTAATCTGATGCCTGCATCCTTGTTCAGAACTTTAGGATTAGGTGCACCACGCCTCACCAGATTGACATTACAATTAGCCAACAGGTCCTTTTGCTAACCCGATGTTGTGATTGAAGATGTATTGATAAAAGTGGGACCATTCATCTTGCTGATAATGCTCAAATCACACCCCTAGAAAAGTATGACGTGGACGTTGTCAAGAAAGAATCCAACAAAGGTTGGTGTCAGTACCATAAGGAATATGGTCAAGATGTAGAATAACACTTGTGTTTAGGCTTTTAGTTTGATTATCTCCTAATGGGGAGTTTTTAAAGAATTAAACACGTAACAGTATTGAAGATTTAAGTTGTTATCAAGTTTATGCAATCAACTAGGGAAGTGTTCCACCTGGATTCATAATTTCTTTAGGTTTTGCACTTGTGATCTATCCCAATATTTAACTTGTAGAATTGATAACATAAGTTCATCCAAATGACTGGTTTATCCCGATTGGATGACTATACTCAATCACCGAATTAGGTCTCTTAAGTGATTTCACTTTAACCATTATTAATTTGTTCCAAATTAACTATCCTACAACTGCAGCTCAAGCTATACAATGAATCATAAGGTTGAAGGCTTTGTTGTTATTCTCTTTTCCTAATTTCTACCTCTCTGGGTTCAAGAAAATAGAGAATTCAGGCAATTCAACTTAGAAGAATTCAAGAATAATGGAAATTAATTCCGAGAATATTTGAAAATTCAAGATGAATCTCTAACAAGCAGAACTCTTCTCCAAGAAAGTCTTCCTCTATCAAAAATAATCTTGAAAAGTTATTATACAAATAATTAGAAACCTTTCCTAAATTAATAGGGAAAATTGACTAACTACAGCCTCCTTGTTCTCGTAACTTGATCAGAGGAGTCGTAACTTCACTCGTACAATGCCTTGTAGCTTTGAATTTGGATAAATGCTGGGAGTTTTTACGACTCGTACATTGCTCCTTTGAGTTGTACATTCCTGTCATGTCTGAACCATGATATATCTGGCATCCTCTGAAATTTTCCATGAGTTTCTTGGTACGGCTCATACCTTGCTCTTATGACTCTGGTTGCCTTTTGTACCATGGAATCTTTCTTTCAACAATCTTTTTGAACTTCACCACGGCTCCTTGGTATGGGTCGTAGGTAGACATCTCGGATCGTAGTTGCTACCCATTCTAGAAGACAAATCCAAGTGCATCCTTCTGTTGTTTTCAACGACTCATAGTACGACTCGTACCAGGATGGTATGGCTCGTACCAAGAATTGTAATTAGGAAGTACCTTGTACAAATCTTCTAAAATTTATCACGACTCACAGTACAACTCATACCACCAAGGTACGGCTGATACTAAGTTTGTACTTGGCCCAATATTTTCACTATTTTTCCTTCATTCACAGTTTTCAACTCCAACACCTTATTTCCTTAAAACCAAAGCAAAAACGCATCATTTCTATATAAACACACCTAAGACCATGTATATTTTCTCAGTTTTAAACATCGATAGTGTTGTAAACCCACAACACATCAACACCTCAACTGAAGACTTTTGCATTTTCCTCAAGCAAACAAAACAAAACTATAAAACAACGCTTAACTACAAAATATAATAGAAGACCTACAACCAACATAACAAAATTTACATAAAATACCATTATTAGATATTGACCCCTCTTTCATTCAAACCAAGCCAGCTATGCACACATACAACTAGAACTTATAATATACTGGGATGACATGGAATCCAACTATCAGAAGAGAACTGAGCTATCCTAATGCTACTCACACTGGTAATCGGCCGAATGCAATACAAACCATGTACCTTTACAACAAATAATGTCCCTAAAACTCACAGATATATATATAAATGAAACTTGGGACTAATCAAACAGGACTCACTCTCACAAAGAACTTCAAAATACTGCACATCGGATACCATAGGCTTTCCCTTATTTTCTCTATTTTGACTTTTCAGACAGTTAGGCTAGGATCACTATAGGAGTTTTCTCAACTTGTAATGTAGGCTTCGAGCTGCGTATGGTAGATATGGATATTAGTGACTAACCCTCCTTGGAACTACACACTGTGGCTTCACTTTTCACTTTTTACCCATTTTTTCTTTTTTAACTTTTTCCTCCCCTTTTCACCATTCAACTGCCATTTGTGGATGTGATGTATTTTTCTCATCTTTTTTAATTCTTTTTCATTTGTATTCTCTTTTGACATTTCAACTTTTTTTCTATTTTTTCTCTATTGAAATTTCACACCACACCCTACTTTTCTTGGACTTTTTCTTTTTTTCACCCCCTACCGGTCTATGCACTCCTACTATAGCCACTCTCACATTAAGCATTTTGCTTTAAGTTGAGGTTCACAATATGCATGCAGGGACCACGGCCAAACAGGTTCATTATAAGCACGAGAAAGGTGAATCTGTAATCAAAGAAAAATGATCAACTTTAGGCTCAAACATGGGATCAGGGGATTCAATTTATTTGGTAGGAAAATTTAAGCTAAAATGGGCTAAAACAAAAATAATATATGATTCCTTTCCTAACCAATTGTCCTACAACATATTTAAAAACTAACCGGGCAAGTTCTAGATCCTCTACGAGATATTGAACTAGATAAGGATCCTCACTCACACATGGTACAAGTTTGCATTTATTCTACCTATTTGGTTCATGCACAGCTAAGCCACAATTAGATATGCTAATCTACTAAATGCCATAAAAAACCCACAGAAGTCATGCTTTGTAATCAACAAACACAGGTAACACCAAAAAAATTTAAAAGGGTGATTTTTCACAAACCACCAAAACAAGTGCATTTATTAGTTGTAAAGAACTCCTAAGCTACTTCTAGTTAAACAAAACACAAACTCCTAAACATGCCGGTTCTACTAAATAGCTGATAACGCTCAAACCACACCTCCTACTGAAGTATGAAGCGAACATTTTCAATAAAGAACCCAATAAAGTGGTTGGGATGAAACCCATAGGGAATATGGAAGATCTTGACTAATGCCGGTAAGTGAACTTGTGGGTTAGTTACTCCAATCGGGGTTTAAGAAAAATAATAATTAAAAACAATGATTAAAGTTTTGGTTGAAAGAAAGAATGAGAGATAACAAGGGTTTATGTTCCCCATGAGTTCATAACTGTTTCTGGTTACATACATGATCACCACCAATGCTTACTTGTAAAATTGATAACTAAGGTTCATCTAAATGACTTGTTCGTCCCTATTGAATGAAGTATACTCAATTACCGGGTCAGGTCAATGAGCTATTGCAAACTAACCGTTATTAATCTGTCCCAAATTTACCTGTCCTACGACCACAGCTCAAGTTAATACAATGATCATCAAGATCAAGGCTTTGTTGTAATTCTCTTTTCTTAATCTCTACCTCTCTAGGCTCAAGAAAGTAAAGAATTCGGGAAAGTTCTAACATTGTACACCATTAAGAAATGTTTAATCATGAATAGAATACAACAAGCATTTTTAATTGGTTTTGAATTACTTTTATGTTACCCTAGCTTATTAATCTACCATGGTTCTCACAACCCTAGCTATGGAGGTTTTAGCCTCTTATAGCTGTAAGATTTTGATTTGCATTCATTATTAAATACATAAAGCAATTCTTACAATTATGTATGAGAGAAAAACTTATTTTAACTAAATAAACAAAAATCCTCAAGAAAAAAGTATGAAGATCAAGAGAAAATCAAGAAAAGGTTGATCACAAGTCATTCAACTCAATTCTATCTTGTCTCAAGGTTGTCTAACTCCTTCTGACCGTCTCTTATGAAAATAAAACATAAAACGTATTTATACAGACATAAAAATCCTTTTCCTAGGCTAAAAGGGTGAATTTCCATAATTGGTGCCGCCTGTGCCACGATCGATCCTACAGCCCGTAGCAGGTTTGTATGGGTCATACCTGCTTCCCGTATGTTCTTAGCCGGCTGAAATTTGGTTAAGCGTTGGACCTTGGTATGAATCTTACACGCTTCCTATAAGTCGTATTGTGCTTCCGTGGTCTGACTTTGAGAATTCTCAATTTTTCTAAAGTTCTTCACGAGTGTGATGGTATGACTCGTACCTTGATGCCATGACTCGTACTGTCTATCCGTGTCAGGAGTCATCCTCTTGTGCAAATCTTCTGAATCATTCCACGACTCAATGCTACAGCCCGTACAAGCATTGTACAACTCGTACTGAGAGTCTTAGGATGCACTCTTCATAACTTAGCCTTCTGAAACTTTTCACGATCTTCAGTACGACTTGTAGCATCATCCTGCTGCTCGTACTGAGACTTGTGACTTAAGCCTATTTTTTTCACTTTCAGGCTATCTTTTGAACATTCTTGATCCAACACCTATTTATCCAATAACTAAAGGAAAAGTACCTTATATCCATATAAACATACCTAAGTCCATGCTATTTTTTTAGTTTTGAGCGTCGAAAGTACTTAAACTCACAGCACATCAAAACCCTCAATTTAAGACTTTTGCATATCCTCAGGCAAAAATAAATAAATAAATACGATGCTCAACTAGAAAATAAACCTAGAATGCTACAACCAATACTAAACAAAACTTGCACTATAAATTCAACAACTTCTGAACCTTTTTCCATGAACTATTATCAGGTAATGTGCGACAAGCAACCATAAAACATGATAAACAGGGATCAAGACATGTCATCTAGCTTTCAACAAGCAATCAAGTCATCACTGATGCTTTTCACACAGACCAATGGTAATAGTATATATAATACATGTACCCTCACAAAAAATGAAGTCCCCGCTCGCAAATATAGTGTCAGATATTACATGGGACTAGACAAGTGAGACACTCCCTCTCACAAAGAAGTTTTAAGTACTACCTATCATATACCATAGGCTTGCCGTTATTTTCCCTACTTCAGTTTATCAGATGGTAAATTTAGGATCACTATAGGACTTTTGGTGTCTTGTAATGTAGGCTCTAGAGATTTATGAGTGACTATCCATTCTTTGGCACTACATACATTGGCTTCACCATTCACCTATGTCACTCTTTATGATTTACATTCCCTTTCCTCCCTTTTCACCTCTTTTATGTACATTTGTATGGGTGTGGTGTATTTTCAACTTCTTCAAGCATTTTACATTTTTTTCTTTTGAATTTTCCTTTTTCAAAATTTACAACTTTTTCATCTCTTTTTTTTCTTTCTCACCACACCTCATTTTTAACCTTTTCTCTTTTCTTTCCCTTTTTTCTCGTTCCCACCATTTATGCACCCCTGCTCTAGCCACTATCAACTTAGGAATTTTGCCTATGTTTAGATTTACAATGTCGAAGGAAGGACCAGGGCCAAAACAGGTTCATTATGAAAAAAAAGGGGTACGGTTCATCAGTTAATCAAAGAAAAATGGTCTATTAAAGGCTCAAAATTGGGATCAAGGGAATAATATGACTATGGGAGGAGATGTAGATCTCCTATTTATTGGTTTGAAGTTGGTGAAGCTGTAATGAAAGGACTAGATTCAGTCTATGAGGCCATGGAGAAAGTTCAGCTCATACTTGAAATGTTGAAAACAACTCAAAGTCACAAAAAGTCCTATGCGTATGTGAGGTGGAGAGAATTTGATTTGAAGTTGATGATTGGGTGTTTCTGAAGGTGTCTCCCATGAAGGGAGTGATGAGGTTGGGAAAGAAAGGGAAACTCAGTCCCCGTTATGTTGGCCCATACCGAATTTTGAAATGGGAAAAGTAGCATATGAATTGGAGTTGCCCTTAGAATTAGCTTCAGTCCATCCATTTTTCCATGTATCTCTCCTAAAAAAGTTTTTGGGTGATTTAGCGCTAGTTATTTCGGTGGATAGTGTGGGTGTGAAAGACAACTTTCGTTATGAGGAGATTCCGATGGAAATACTGGATTATCTGGTTCTAAAGCTAAGGAACAAGGAAGTAGCTTTGGATAAGGTCTTGTGGAGAAATCAGCATGTTGAGGGAGCTACATGGGAAGCCGAAGTAGATGTGATGGCTAGATACCCATATTTATTCCCTACTGACTCAGTTCTAGCTTGAGGTATCAGTTTTTGCCCTAAAACTCTATTAAGTTTCATGTTCAGTTCATGTGCCCCAATTTCTTTCGTGTCTATGAATGTACGTATGATTCACGAATTCAGTTCAGTCATACAGTTCAGTTTGGAGGCAGTCATTCTGTCAGTTTTCAGCTTATGAGATTAGTATTTGAGTATGATGCTTGCATTTATCTACTTTTCTCTATGATTTCCAACATTTGAGGATGAATGTTCCCAAGGAGGAGATATTGTTATACCCCGAAAACCCTAATATCAAACCCAGGAGATAGAATGGAGAAAATAAAATTTTCTACACTAGGTCACAAAACGAGTTGTCCATTCACCCGTCAGGCTGACCACAAGTCATTAAGTCACTCGTGGTAAGGAGGTGTGACTTGTTGGAAATTTTTCAAGTTGGGTTGACCACAGGTGTGACCATGAGGCGTGGTCATCCCCACGAGTTGTTAGGTCACCCGTGGTCAGGGATGGCTGAAGGAAGAGGAAATATGGGGCAGTGCACTTAACGGGTCCTCACCACGACTCTTTGGGAGGCACCACAAGTCGTGGTGTCGCCCGTGGTGACCCCCTTATGTATTCTGGAAGTTTAGAGGACCAGTGGTGATTAAGAATCGTAGTCACCAGTAACGACTCATGATGTTCCCCGTGTTGAGTTCCAGGTAAAGCTTTGGTAGTTCACTTGAGGAATGTGGTGACGACTCGTGGTCAAAGGTAACGACTCGTCCCGTCCCTCGTTGGGACTGGCAATCTGTTTCCCTTAGCAAATTTAGTAAGAGTTTATCTGTAATTCCTATGATTCTACGGCCTAAACTACGTTGTTTTAAGTAATGAATAATGAGTTTTAAGATGGGTAAGTTCATTTTATGTTATTCCTATTCATGCATGCAAGTGTAGAAGTCTAGAGAGGTGATCAAGCTCAATTTCTTCTAAGTTCTTCTCAGTTCTTCCTTGGGAAATCATAAGAGTTATAGAATCAGAGTCTCTCAGGTATGTAAGGTTATGAATGGGTGAATTTTTTCACGACCATGCCTAATCCCTCTCTAATTCATGAAAAATCTATATGTTTATCCTATGGGGTTTTAACGCAATGCATGAATTTCCTATGTTTCTACCATGGATATAATCTAAGTACGTTTCTATTATTGAATTATGATTCATGGGCAAGTTTTACAATATTTTCAATTATAAATCATGTTTTCATGTTTCATAAATTATGATGCCCATCCATGAGAAGTTCATGAAAGTTGAGAAGTAATGAGCTATTTATGATGAAAAGCATATTTAAAGTTATCATATCTATGATCATGTTTTAAAGTGAATCAAGTAGTTTCTATCATGTTTAAGTATTTGGCAAGCCCATATGTTCAAGTATGATTTATGATTTCATGTCAAATAGCTTACCACATAGTTTTAGAGTCAAGACTCTCAATTATGTTCAGCTTGTGATATGGTTTGATCTAAGGATTCTCATGTATCAATTTAGATTTTATATGTACATGATTATTCAGCTTCGTCACTAGATGATGGTCAGCTTTGTTGAGAAACGATGAGAGCATATGCATGCTTTTGGGAGTAGTGTCTAGCACCGAGTAGGCTAAGAGTCAGTAACCCTATGCCTCAGAACTATAAGCCAATGTAGGTATGATCAGATTATTTGGGACCTCCATTGTGAGCTTTCCCCTTCCTCAAGGGGCTTCAGCTTGATATCGATGGTAGCGTCCTTATCCCTAGCAAAGCTTTGGACGGCTCTGTCCACTTGAGTGTGATAGTCGGGACCACGTAAGCTCTATCGTGGTAAGGTCGGTTATAAGATGAGTCTCCCATTGTTCCTCCTGATTTCAGTTATGCATGTTTAGCATTCATGATATATATATATATTCTAAAGCAGGTTTGACCTAATGTTCAGTTTTACTTATGATTATCAGATTTTAGCTTTGGGTCATTTGATTTAGTTATGATGTTTAGTTATATTAAAATAATGATTTCAAAAAATAGCATGCAATCCCTACTCTCAGATTCTTATCTTGATTATGTTTTATATTGTGCATGTTCTTAATGATTTAACTTAATTTAAGCAGTTTTACTTACCTTGCATACTCGGTACGTTCCATGTACTGACTGCATACTCTATGTTGTATCGTTTTATGATACAAGCTCCGATCTTCAGACTCAGCCCTATCACTAGTAATCTTTCGGAGTTAGCATCCAGTCTCTATTAGTGAGTCCTCATCTGTCGAGGGCCCCTTTCTATTCAGTTATGTTTACGTATTTTAAATTTTAGACTTAGAGAGTTAGTTGGGTCTGGTCCCATAAACTCATTAGAATTAGAGGATTTTCAGGCATAGATTTTATTAACCTTCATACTCGTGTTGTATGTTATGATGTTATGTTATGTTTAGATTGCCTCTATGATTATTATGAATGATCTTCTGCTTTTGTTGATTGAGTTAGATGTTATGTTTATGCCATGGGTCGACTTGGAGTCTCTCAGAGTTCCTTGTCCCGTGTCTCGATCTGGGCCGATGTTTGGGTCGTGACATTAGGCTGCTTCATTGACCTACAGACATTGAAGGTGACCTCATCCTTAATTAGCTTGAAATTTAATTGACCCACCTCAACATCAACCAATGCTCTTGTAGTGGCATGGAATGGTTGCCCCAAGATAATGGTGACCTCAAAATCAACTTCGCAATCTAGGATCACGAAATCAGTTGGGAAGATAAACCTGTCCACCTTAACTAGCACATAAAAAAGGATCCATTACTGGCTTCTTAATCATGTTGTCCGCTATCAATAGTCGCATCATAGTCGGTGTAGGGGCTCCTAAGCCCAGCGGTTTGAACACAGCTAATGGCATCAAGTTGATGCTAGTACCTAGGTCACATAATCCCTTTGCAAGATCAAAATAACAAATTTTGCATGGGATGGTGAAGGCACTTGGATCTTCCTTTTACAGCGCAAGGACCCGTGAGGTTGTGTGTCACGACCCGAATGGAGGCCCAGATCGTAGACACAGGACAAGGGACCCCGAGGGACCCCAAGTCGACCGATGGCTCATGCCCAAAACTAATCTCATTCAAATAAGCGAATGATAATCATAAAAACATAGCGGAAACTTAACCATAGCATAACATCAATAAATACTGGACGTATACTAGAGCTGAGTACTACATACTAGTCTGCAAGCCTCTACTACGTATGATGGGTTGATGGGACAACATCCCCAACTAACCCGAACAATATTGAAACTCAATATAACATAAAAAAATCTATCAAACAACCTCCCAGAACATGAGGACTCACAAAAGAGCTGATAACGTAAGCTAAGATGGACTAAGGATAAGGACGAGCCTGAGATCCGGACCCTGTATCATGAAACAATACATCATAGAAAATATGCGGTCAGTACGTGGAATGTACGGAGTATGCAAGGTAAGTAAAACCAATTTAGCTAAGTAAAACACTTAAAGCATTCATACCATATCATAAGCTTTCACGTATAAGTAGAAGGGCTACATGCATTCATTGTGAAATCAAGATCTTATAATGACATGATCATGCTTAGCTTACAACATCATGACTGGATCGAATGACTCAGAGCTGAACATAAAATTTATATCCAAAACATAAAAACGAGTCAAACCTTACTTTTAGAACATGCATGCATAAGGTAACCATCATGAGAAATAAAAATGCAAATCTGGGAGATATAGACAGTGGGAGACTCGTCATTTAACCGACATACCACAATAGAGCTTATGTGGTCCCAACTATCACACTCAAGTGGGTAGAGCCGTCCATAACCTTGCCAGGGCGATGGACGATACCATGATATCGATATCAAGTTGAAGGGCCAAATCGAGCCGGGGATAGCTCACAAGGGAGTCCCAATAATATAATAGTATCAACCTACATTGGCGCATAGTTTTGGGTCATAGGGTGGTTGACCCTTAACCCGCTCGGTGCTAGACTCTTCTCCCAAAACATGCAATGTTGTACATCGTATATAACGAAGCTCAACATCGTCAATTGACGAAGCTCAACATCGTCTAATGACGAAGCTCAATATGAAATCATGCATAACTCAACATTGTACGAAACGAAGCTCAACATTGTCTAGTGACAAAGCTCATGATAACATCATGCATAGACTCAACATCATATGTAAATGAAGCTTAACATTATCTATCGACAAAGCTTATAGTTACACACATCCCCATTTACGATTTCATGCATACATGAGGCTTTACTTTGAAACATACCACAAGTTAGAATTTATAATAAGAGTTGAGGAAAAATTTACTTCAAACCATGTGATAAGCGTATGTCGGAGAAAATCATTACTTTAAAACATCATGTGGGCTCATACTTGGATTCATTGAATTCACATTGAAAGCATCAATACAATCATGGGTAGGGTTAGAAACATGCTTTCGTTATTTATTTCATAATCATCACACACGTATCATAAAGCACCTCTTCTATGAACTATTCATCTATGGGCGTTTTAGATTTAATTTTTAGAAAAACAATTTTTATAAGAGAAACCAAGTTAGAATCTTCCCAAGCTTTGTAAATCATCAATATCAACTCAATCTAATCATACCAATGAATAGAGATATAAGAATCATGCAATTGTTCAAAACCCCATACTTGACCATTTATAATTTAACACAATATGATAGGAATTGGGCATGGGTGTGGAAGGGAGACACCCATTAAAACCCTACAGACCTGGAAATGGTGAAATCTAACACCCTCTAGTTGCCACAGCTAAGATTCCAATTGAAACCTTGAAATTTGGCCTTGAATCACCTCTTCAATCCTTCAAACTTGCATGCATGGAAAGAATAACATAGAGTAGGCCTTTCCCCTCTCAAAACCCCTCAAAATGAGCCTTAAACAATGTAGTATAAGGCCTTAGGACTAAGAAATGACGAAAATTCCCTTATTGAATTTGCTGAAAACTAATCACTAGGCCAAACAACAGGTGAACCAACGGGTCATTGGAGGATACCACGACTCTTCATATCTACTCGTGCTATGCACAGTCCCAGGTATATCTCAGATTCAAACCACAGACGAATAGGACGAGTCATTGAACTAGTCGTTTCTTCCCTCTTTTGAAAATCTTAACTCCTTCACAACGAGCCTAACCACGACTCATTGTGTACTACCACGGGTCGTGGTTCCCATCCGTCGTCTGCATTGTAAAGTCCACAGCCCTACCATGACTGCTAACAACAGACAGTCTTTCCCAACAATGGGCCGTTGTGACACCCGTTGTTACATCTGACACATGGGATGACTCCTTACCACAACCATAATGACGACCCATGGTTACTTACCACGGGTCATTGTACCTATCGTTCTGCAACCTTTTTCCCAACTTTCAGCAGTTTTGCATTTTAGCTTCCCAGGTCTACTCCTAACCATTTCCAAGGTATTACACTATGGCACTACAATGATGTAAGTTACCCACTGGCTCAAAGCTCACGGACCTCTTTCTAGTCACCATGTACTTCATAAACTTGGTATAGCCGGGAATCTACTCCAATGCCTTGATCAATGGGATCTTCATAGACACCTATTTCAGCATTGACAAGAGATTCTATAACTTCCCATTTTCCGCCTTCTTCTTCATCCTCTGAGGGAATGGTGCTGGTGGTCGAGGGATTGGTCTGTAAATCTAAGTTGCCCTTTTTCCCTTCCCTTTATCAGCATTAGACCCCTTTGCATCACCTGGAGCCTTAGTCAACTCAGCATCACCTGTAATGTATTGTTCAACAATCTCATCTTCCTAATTGAGCTTAATCTCCTTCTATCTCTCCATCTCAACTACAACCGATAGGGGAGGGTCAACGGTGGACTTTCCAGTCCTAGTTATCACAGCCATACAATGACAGACATTCTTTAAATTTTGGACTGTGTTTCTAGGAAGTGTTCCCTTCTGCCTATGATTTAGAGATAAAGACATTTGCCTAAGCTACTGCTCACTCTGCTTAATAACTGTAGCGTTGGATTCAACTTTTTGGCCCATGTTAGATATATAAACCCTAATATCCTTCAACTGATCATCAGTTGATTTATCCCTTATCAGCAACTAAACCATCATATTCTATAACTTCGAGGGTCTAGCATCACCATCACAAGCCCTTGGAGGAAAATAAACACCAACACTCTCATTGCGGCAGCAATCATTCATTGTCCACTCTCCATCTCGCTCATGACCTCTACTACGATCCCTATACCCATTCCTCTTGTAGTTGTCTCTATATTTGTTCCGACCTTAGTTTTCAAAATCTTGGCACCAAGTGTCCTATCCAGACCCTTGGGTATTAGCCCAAAAACCCACCACCTAGTTGTTTAAGAAGTTTGCCTCCTTAGAATTTGACTGCTCAAATCCCTGCTCCTGACCCTGAGCTCCAACTGCATTCACCTTTTGAGCTCCATAGCTCATAATATGCTTGATGAGTATGTCTAAGGATGTCCTCATGTAAGCCAACTCCTAATCACGCTCCTTCTCTTTTCTGCGTTGGTCCACAGTCATCCCGATAGCATGTGTACCTGTAGAAGTCTCAGCTTCCTTGGTGTACCAGGCCCTATTTGGTTTGGTCAGTCGGTATAGTATAAAGGTTTTCTTGTTCCCACGACTAACTTATCAGTGCTCCTCCTGCCACTATATTTTCTACAACTTTCGTGTCATTATTTAAAGACCCATAAAAAATTTCCAACAAACTGTCATCAGGAATTTTATGATTTGGGCACTTAGTCAGCTTCTTCTTAAATCTAAGCCATGTCTCATGAAGTGCCTCCGTCTTTAGTTGGAGGAAATTATATATCTCATCCTTTAGTTGCAGCATCCTAGAAGGTGGGAAGAACCTTTCTAAGAAAGCTTTCTTTAGCTCCCTCCAGTTTGTAATGGAGTCATGTGGAAACTCTGATAACCATAACATGTCCTCTCTAGACAGAGAGAATGGGAAGAGCCTCAATCGTATAGCATCCTTGCTTACACTTGGTAACCTATATTCCCTGCATATACCAATGAAGTTCACTAGGTGCAGATTAGAATCGTCAGTTGCATGACGATCAAACACCCCTTTCGTGTTAAGCAACTGGATCATAGTGCTATTGATATAAAACTTTGCCCTAGCAAGAAGAGGTGGAGGTACAATGGCTCCTATTGAACTGGCCTCATAAATATCCAGGTCATCATCATTATAAAACTGAGGAGCATATCTTTGGCCTCTGTTACCACTTCCATAGATTCCATCATTTACTACCTCATCGCGAGCATCCTCGGCTTCCTGAAGCACTTCTTGCCAAGCTAACTCAGCTTGATGAGCTTCTTTCGCCAATCGTGCCTCTTTCTTCTTAGGGTTTTCCATTTTTTGTAGTGTTCGCTCTAGCTCATGATCAAGTGTAATTAAAGGGTTTCCATTTTGTCGAGTACTTGCCATTAACCAAATGGCAACCTGTAGGTTTCAAAAACAAAATAAAATGTAAATGAGGAAATAAAGTCTAAAAGTTAAACACAACAATTACTCTAATCCTAAGCCGTATTCCCCGACAACAACGCCACTTTTGATAACGCTCAAATCATACCCCTAGAATATTGCAAAGTTCAACTTAGAATAATTAAAGAACAATGGAAATTGATTTTGAGAATATTTGAAAAGTCAAGATGAATCTCCAATAAATTGAACTCTTCTCCAAGAAAGTCTTCCTCTAACAAAAATAACCTAAAAAAAGTATTTATACAAATAATTAGAAACCTTTCCGAATTAATAGGGAAAATTGATTAACTGTTGCCGCCTTGTCCTACGACTCGTAAATTGATCATACGATTCATAGCTTCACTCATACAATGCTTGGAAGCTCTAAGTTTGGCTAAGAGCTGGGAGTTGGTACGACTCGTACAATGCTCATATAAGTCGTACATTCCTGTCGTGGTCTGAACCATAAGATATGTGGCGTCCTCTGAACATTTCCACGAGCGTCTTGGTACGACTCGTACTTTGCTCTTATGACTTGTGGTTCCCTTTTGTATCATGGAATCTACCTTTCAACGATTGTTTTGAACTTCACCATGGCTCCCTTGTACGAGTCATAGGTAGTCATGACAAAATGTAGTTGCTATATATACCAGCAAACAAGTCCAAGTGCATCCTTGTGAAATTTTCCATTACTCACAGTACGGCTCATACCAAGAGTCCTAACTAGCTAGTACCTTGTACAAATCTTCTGAAATTTATCATGACTCATTATACGGGTCGTACCACCAAGGTATGGCTCGACTGAAGTCTATACTTGGCCCAATTATTGCACTCTTTTGCCTTCTTTAACAGCTTTCAACTCCAACACCTTATTTATCTGAAAACAAAGCAGAAGTGCATCATATTCGTATAAACACACCTAAGACCATGCATATTTTCTCAGTTTTAAGCATCGAAAATGCGGTAAACCCACAACACATCACTTGCCGATGGATTTTATAATCTTGGACTATGAAGCTGATGAAGAATGTCCCATCATTATGGGAAGAAGATTCTTAGCCACCACGGATGCAGTGATCAAGGTGAAGTCAGGCAAGATGTCAAAGACCGTGGATGGCCAAGAGGCAGTCTTTTATATGTTTTTGGCGGCAAGGTTGCCAGCCCATTATGAGGACTTTACAATGAGACCATTGGTGAATCCTAGAGGGTATAAGCAGGTGGTTGAACAACATGTGTTTCATGGGAGTTCAGCAAGTTAGTATACTAACCATCTCACTTGACTGAAGGAGTGTGAAGTATTGCATCGTGCTACGATGTTAAAGCAGGCGCTGCATGAAAGGCAAGCTGTGAATGTTGTGTTACGACTATAACTAAGGAGCTTGATGGGAGGCAACTCATCTTTCTATCATTTTTTTATTTTTGTAGAGACAAATAGGGAATTCGAGGTGAAAGAGTAGGGGAAAGAGCTGAAAAAAATTCTATGTCTGGGATGAAATACCTGGCATTGGGCGCCAGATGTTAAACTTCAGAATAAACAAATTTAGGTTGGTTCATTGGGGGCGCATCGTTCTAGACTCAGCTCAGGAAGAAATGTTTTTTATAAGTGTCTAGCGAGGTGAGAACGCACTGTGCTAGGTGTGTGTTGGATGAAATTTTTTTGGTGCATGGGTCAAATTTGACCCAAGGTCCCTGAAATTACTAAAAACCCATGCCCTACAACTTAATTTTAAATCCCTATTCATCTTTTTTCACTAAAAATAAAAAGTAAAAAAAAGCAATAAAATCTATCTCCTCCCTCACCTAATTCGTAATTTCCCCTCCTTTTCGCCTCCATTATTGTCTTCTCAAAAGAGCTTGATGAAGCTAATCTCTTTAGCTCAAGTAAGTATTTCTCTTCTCTGTTTGTTATTTAATGTTGCACGCATGCTCCCATACCCTTCTTCCCCAAGTTGAAACACCCAAAAATCACCATTGTTGGTCAAATTTTGAATTTCACAATGTGGGTTTCTATAGACTTAATCTCTTAAGTTCTTCCATAACAATGTCATATACTTGTTTGGGCTGCTTGTTGTTGGCTGAATTTAGTGAGTCTAAGTTGTGGGTGTGAATAGGGTGATGATTTAAATTCATGAAATTGGTGGATTGAATCATTGATTGTAGATAGAGAAAGTTCCTAGTTCTTGAAATTCCTAAATGTGAAAAATTCTTTGGTTGTTGAAAGATTCACGTAATTTATTATGGAATGTAGTAAATATCTTGTCGATTGTTGATTGAATTTATCGTGACTAGTTCTATACGTGGGTTGTTTGAATTTTGACCAAAAAGTGAAAAAGTGAAGGGAGTGGCCAAAGTGAGGCATTCTTGAATAAAAAAAACATATAGGAGAGATGTGAGAAAATTCATGAACATGTTTGTAGTGTAAAGTTAGTGAATAATTTGGGTTGATGAGATTTGATATGACGATAGGGGAAGTCTCAGTACCCTATTTGTCAAATTCGCATAGCTATACTAGCGAATTAAGTATGGGATAATCTTCCACCTCTTACACCTATTAATTAGCTAGCCTTGTTATTCATGAACGAATCTTGTAAAGTTTTTCTGGTTTGTTTTTTTGGTAGGTACTATGGCATCACAAGAAAACAAAGGAAAAGAAGTGGTAGTCACTAACAAAGGTCTCAAGTGGCTTATAAAGGGAACCAAAGGGTCAAAGTCATTAGCCATAAAATCACCCCCTGCAAGGAGGTTCGAAGCCAAAGTCGTACAGGAGTATGGGCTTAAATGGTTTAATTCACAGAAGGAGGCCAAGTATGCTCCGAAAAACTGGATTGATGAGGAACACTTTGCACTTGAGTTCCCTAACATCCATGAAACTATCCGTGAGTTGGGGTTGGGATATGTGTTTACCGAGCTTGAGGAGTGCAACCTCACTTTTTAAAGAGAATTTTATGCCAACTGGGATACTTCCTATGGTGATAGCACCAATGTCATGATACGGGGTCGAGTGGTTCACTTTAGTGCTAGGTCATTTGATGCTTTCCTTCGAACGCTTGTGGTGGACCCACTGATGTATTCCATATTTCTAGAGAAGCCCCTGTATCGTGATATTCACCATACACTATGCGGTGAGCACTCATCTGCTCGTTGGGCGAGGAACCATAATGGCACCTATTCTACATTCTCGTTCTCCTACTTGGTTGTGAAGGCAAGAGTCTTGGTCAAGCATGTCTGTGCCATACTATTTCCTAGGAAACAAACCTAGAGATCACTAGAGAGAGAATTATGTTGGTGTATATGCTAATGAAAGGGCTGCTAATCAACTTTGGTGTAGTGCTTAGAGATAACATGAGGAGGTCCTAAGACACACTTATGGAAGTACTGTTATGACAACCTTCTTACCCAGTTTTTGGGAGAGGCTGGCATTAAGGAAGAAGAGGCCGATCTTCATCTTCATCAAGAAGCTGAAAAACTCTTAAGGTACACTTGTCACTTCCACCAAGCGTCTGGCTTGGGATAACAGCGGGCAAGGCCACATGTTTGGGATGCTTGAGTTGCAGTTGAAGATTGGAGGTAAACTTTCCACGATGAGGAGATATCAGCACTGGAGGAGCGATACCCACTTACTGAGAGTGCGATGCTGATGTGTAGAGTGGGACCAACTTTTGAGGAGCCTCTAGATGATGATGAGACCATAATGTTAACCGATAGTGTTGATGATATCGACAATGATGAAGAGGATGATTCCACCAAAAGAGACATGCTGGTTGATGGTGAGGATGATGATAATGATGATGATTAGTAGTTTAATCCTGATGATGAAAATTGTTCTTAAGAGCCTAGGAGGTGCTTTTTCTCTGCCTACTTGATATATTTGTGTGTGCACTGGGGACAGTACACTATTTAATTATGGGGTGGAGGAATACGTTTCATGTTTATTCCTTTTTTGCTAAATTTGTAGTGGGTTGTATCATTAGCTCTCATTCTCTGTGTTGGTAGCTAATTTGTTATTGATAAAACCATGGTCTGTAATAGCTAGTAATGATGATGACTGTGAAAACTAATGATGCTTTGTTACTTGTTATGTGACCTCCTCTACTTAGTTTTGTTTTGTTAGTTGGGAGTCATTCTTTTTAGTGTCATCATAGAGGTAGTTTCCAATGATAGATGGATGGCGACCGTGCTTAAGGAAAATTAGTCACAATGTTATTTTTATTTTTAGGATTGAGTCAAAACTACTATTTTTGTGCTCTGTGATATTCAACTTAGAAGCTAAGGTAAAGACAATGAAGTGGTCATCTTGACTGCATAAGAAGTAAAAGTCCACGAGAGACACATAGGTTTTTAATTTAACTAAAAGGAAAATAATCGTAGGGCTTAATAATGATAGTTTCCTTCAACTTGATTATGTGTATATGTTGCAATTGGAGACTAACTCATAGCATACCATGAGAGGTGAGCATGATTTGTTGTGTGTTGTACATAATGTAACATCTAGAACCTGCCTAATTATGTAAAGGATAGCTAGTTTCCAATAATGTAAGATGTAATAAAGATGTTTCTTTGAAAAACCCATTATATCCATTGTTGTTGTACCTTCCTTAACACTATCCCTAGTTAACCCCTTTGAGCTTCAAGCCTTAATTTTCTTATTAGCCATAAAAGAAGCCTATCTCTCTTTGTTGTTAGACCTTCAGAATTTTTTGATCCAAGGATAGTAAAAAGAACAAAATCTGTGGATGATAAGAAGAGAAAATAGAAGAGGGGTACCCATAAAAGATGTTGTCTACTTATTGCTAGAACATAAATGAAAAGATTTTAATAGTTGATTATTCTTGGGAACTTATAAGTAGAAATTAGCAGTCAAGTAGTAAAAAGGAGCATGCGAAAAGAGAAGGGAATTAGTGAAATAAAAGGTGAGTAGTGAGACTAAGTGGTGGACAAGAAAGATAAAAAAATTCTAAAGTGCTTAGGACTAGCAGCCACTAATAATGAAAAAATCATTCCTACCCATCCCTTAGCCGACATTACAACTAGGAAAACTACTCATGATCTTACTCTTGTTAAAGCAACCAAGTAGTCTAAGTGTACATGAGGGGAAATCTTATGGTATGTTGCATGTGTATGATTTCTGAGAGTGAGTTTGTCTTTCTTATTATGTTCCAAGCTGTAACTTATGATATAAGGGAAGGAACATCACTAAATAAATGAGGTCATAAGATGGTCAAAGTTGGTGTACTATGTGTTCTATTTTTCATACTTAACCATGTTGGCCCTATTTTGAGAAGTTGAGTCAGTTATAGATACTATGTAGTCTTGAATGTGAAAACTTCTATGTGTGCATGATATGAGTTGTTACGAATTGATGAACCACTGATTGCATATGCTCTATGCTAGTTGCTTGAGTGAGGATTGATAGGGGTAACAAGTGGTGAGAAAGGATGTTCATGCACGTAAGGATTGTTCAAGGAAGAGCAATGGTTTAAGTGTGGGGTGGTGATGTTGGGAATATTCTTATGCCCATTTACCATGTTTTTACCCATATTTTACCTTGTGAGCTAACAAGTGTTTTAAATGTTTTGAGAAGGAAAATAAGGAAAAAAAGGACTAAAAAATAGCTCAAGGTGTGAAGGAAGAGGAGCTCGTAAAAATTAGCCTGGTGAGATAGCTGGTGTGGCACGCCAGACCCTAAACGTCAGATAAAATTATGATCAATTTGGTGCATTGGGTCGCATGGTGTGCCAGGTCGTCAACTTCAGAAGAAATTTTGATCAACAGCTAGGTGAGCTGAGTGGAGTGGCGCGTCAGAGGAAAAACTTCAAAGGAAATGCAAGTCACAGTCTGGTGCATTAGATGGTGTGACTCCCTAAGGCCTATTCGGGATTAATTTTCATGTTTAAAAGTTGTAGTTCTCAAGGGAAAAATAGTCATTAGATTCCTTGCTTATAAATATAACATCTATGGCACGCCGCTCCATCTGCGGGATGTAGTCTAGGGCCTCT
>JACEIK010006699.1:0-40136 GCA_018107945.1 Datura stramonium | reverse complement strand
CAATATTCCGCTATTTCTCCCAACTGCATCCATATAAATATCAATTAGGACTAAATACATTAATATTCTGAGAGAAAATATCACTTTTAATATATATATATAGCCCAAACATTGACTTATCAGAAAATAGCCGAAAACTCGCTATTTCTCGGAAGTCCAGAAGGGAGAAATATTCACTTTAGGGCTAGGAGCATATTGCCACTAATTTGGAGCAATTCCACTTACCTTAGCTCGGTAGGACGACGATTCGCCAACCGAATTTCACGAAACTAACTCCGCAGGAATGTTCTCTGTAGCTTTATACTTCGGTACCCGAAGTTAATTTGAGTTTGGACCACGTTTGACGGCGTAAGAAAATATCAGATGTTTCTGTTCATGTTCGCTGAAGAAAATATCAGATGAATGATTTTAAAACGAAGTGGGGCTTTATATTCTTGGGACCTCTAAGTCGCATTCGTCGAATGCGATTTATAAGTCGCATTTCCCTTGCGACGCGCTAACTTGGCGCTTGTCCGGTCTCTCCCCGGGCCCTTTTCTCGCACGTATGGAATTTTAAAACTCTTAACCAACATGTGAATAGGTCATCTACATGTCAAGAATTTACGGGGTGTAACACAACGATACATAATTTCAACTACCTACTCATTCCCCACAGTCAAATTTTTGCATTAACTCATTACCCATAGGGGTTTAAATTCATTGTGCATCTTACTCGACAACCCAACATACAAAATTATGATTGATTCACTGATCATATTCCTCCATTCCATTTTCATGAGTGAAGGAATCACCGTGATGGTACGACCATCATAAAAAGAAAAAAACATGAGAATGCTTTACTTACTTGCTAAACTTTTGAAAGGTTCTTGCTTGCTTCGGATTTTAGGGTAGAAATGTTTCAAAATCATGCACTTTTAAAGCACAAAACTGATCTCAATTTAAATAGGAGTGAATTACGGGCGAATGGGGAATGAGGGGAGGAAATCATGGGATCAATGTAGAAAATTTTGAACCAATTTTGTTTTAAATAGGTTTTGGGCAGATTTAAAAATCCGAGTCGAGTCGGGTCGGTTTGGATTATGCAATTAATTTACCCATCGTGACTCGTACCAAAAGTCATAGGTCATATTTACTACTCGTCCCTTGTATTCGATCATGGAGACTCAGAAAACCTACCTATGGACCTATGATTGCATGGTACAGTTTGTACCAGGATGTCACAACCCATATGACAACTCGTAGGTCAGACTTTCTACACGGTAACACTTAGGATAGTTCATCACTGTGGTGGGTACTATAATTCATACCTTTTAGGTCTCTGCTTCTCAATACAAATGAGATTACAAGCCATACCATCATTTTACGGTTCGTACTAAGGCTCATGGTCCAAACCTGTATTGCACTTTTCAGGCATCAGTCTCTATTTCATGTACACACTAAACACACATCAGTAAAGATACTTGGGTTGCCTCCAAAGAAGAATGTGATTTAACGTTGGGACATGACGTAGGCCATTTTCTTACTCAGAATTCTCCAAAACACCACATGGGTTTTCTCCCTGCAGTGCCTAATTTAAAATCGTGCTTCGAAGCATGTCGCTTGACTACTTAAAATTCGTCAAGACACTCAAATCCACATAAATTGCTGAGACTAAATGAAACTCATTTGGCTGTTGCATTGACGTATGATGTGTTGTGCGTTTATAGAACTTTCAGCGCTTAAAACTGAGAAAATAAGCATGGATTTAGGTGTGTTTATACGAATATGATGCACTTTTTCTTCGTTTTCAGGGAAATTGGGTGTTGAAGTTGGAATGTGTTAAAGAAGTGAAGAGAATATGGAAAAGGGCCAAGTATAGATCTCAGTACGAGTTATTCAATCATTGTACAAGTCATACTAAGATTCTTGAAAAATCCTAGAAGAGGAGCTTATGGAAAAAGCCAAATTACGACTCATGGTATGAGCCGAACCAAGGCAGTCGTAGAAATTATCAGAAGAATCTGCACTCGGTCAATATCCTATTATAGGTAGAAAGTACTGATCGTGATATCTACCTACAATCCATACTAAGAAGCCTTAGTGAAGTTCAATAAGATTGATGAATGGCAATTGTCATCGTACGAAAGTCAACCACGAGTCGTAGAATGAAGGTACGAGCCATACGAAACCACTCATGGAAATTATCAGAGGATGCCAGAAGTTTCAAGTTTAGACCACGACCAGATTGTACGACTCATAGGATCAATGTGCGAGTCCTGCCATTTTCCAAAACATAGCCAAAATCTAAAATTTCAAGACATTGTATGAGTAGAGTTACGACTCGTACAATAATGGTATGAGTCATGGATGAAGGTAGCAACAATTTAGTAGTTTTCTTGTTAATTTGGGAAAGGTTACTAATTATTTGTATAAATACTTTTCTATGTTATTTTTTTTAGGAGAGGAACATAATTCGATTCTTTGGGGAATTTTTCGACTTTTGGGGAATATTGAGAACAACTTTTAGAGAGTTTCTTGCATTGGTTCTTCCATTGTTCTTCATTGATCTTTTGCGATAATCCAGTAGGTTTACTCATAAATTGTTATTGTAAGTTCTGAATTATATTTTTGTCTATGAATGCTAATTGTTTGCCTACAATCATGAGAGGCTAAAACTTCTACAACTAGGGTTGTGGGAACCATGGTGAATTAACAAACTACGATTTGCATAAAGTGATTCTACACCAATGCTAATGCTTGTATTGTATTCTCTTCATCTTAAATGTTTCTTAATGGAGCGTAACATTAAGACTTGCCTGAATTCCCTACTTTCTTGAATTTATAGAGGTAGAGATAAGGAAAAGAGAATAACAACAAAGCCTTGAACTTTATGGTTCATTGCATGACTTGAGTTGCGGTCATATGATATTTAATTTAGAATAAGTTGATAACAATGAAAGTGAATTCACTCAAGAGAGCTAACTTGGTAATTGAGTATAGTCATCCAATAGGGATGAACCAGTCATTTGGATTAATCCATATTATCAGTTCTACAAGCATGGTAATGGGATAGATCACTAGTGTAAAACCTGAAGTAATTATGAATCCATGGGGACACTTCCAAAGTTAATTGCATAATCTTGACAACGTAACTGTCAATTATGTTACGTGTTTACTTCTTTACAACCCCTCGATTAGGAAAAACCAGACTTAAAAGCTTAAGTACTAGCATTATTCTATATCTTGACCATATTCCCTGTGGAATCGACCCCAACCTAGTTTGATTCTTTATTTACAACATCCGCCACACACTTTTACATTAGTGTTATTTGAGCGTTATCAAAAGTGGCACTGTTGTCGGAGAATACGACCTAGGATTAGAGTAATTTCTTGTGTTTAAACTTAAGTTGTTATTTTCCTAGTATAAGGTTTTTGCACGTTTTTGTTCTATTCAAGCTACATCAAGGACACCTTAACACTAGATCAACCGCCGTGACAACCGTGATAGAGGACAATGGGCCGCCCGTGCCTATGGTGGCACTACTGAGTGTTGAGACACTGGCGGCAGTCTTAATGAATTATGAGAGGGATTATGTGTAGGGATATACAAAGATGGTCAATTCCCTGTAGGGAATGGGATCCTACAGCTTCAGGCCAAAGAAGTTGGACCTTGATTTTAAAAATAGGGCGAAACTTCCAGAAAAACCATCAGTCGAGGTACCACCAGTCCTAGAACTTAAAGCTCTACACCCACATTTTAAATATGCTTTTCTGGGAGAGAACAACACCTAGCCAGTGATCATAGCAGCAAACCTTAAAGAATGGAAAGTGGAGGCCCCGATGTCAGTATTGAGAAGATACAAAAAGGCAATTGGGTGGACCATTGCTGAAATTATTGGTATTCCCCCCAGGCATTTGCACCTATAAAAATCAGTTGGAGCCAAACTGTGAACTTAACATAGAGCATATGAGACGAATGAACTCACCAATGTAAGAGGTGATGAAGAAAGAGATTATAAAATGGCTCAATGCTTGAGTAGTTTACCCTATTGCTGAAAGTAAGTAGGTTAGCCCAGTACAATGTATACATAAAAATAGAGGAATCACAGTCGTGCAAAATGAGTGGATTAAGTTGATATCAACAAGGACGGTTACAGGTTGGCGGATTTGCATGGACTACCGAAAGATTAATCATTGTACCCAGAAGGACCACTTCCTGATGCTCTTCATGGATCAAATGCTTGACAGGTTCGCAGGTAGAGGATGACACTATTTTCTTGATGGTTACTCGGGGTATAATCAAGTCTCGATATCCCTAGAGGACCAAGAGAAAAACACCTTCACTTGTACTTGTGGAACTTTTGACTTTAGGTGGATGTCATTTGTGTTGTGTAATGCACAGGAGTATTTATTGATGACTTCCCGGTTGTGGGTGATTCATTTGAATATTTCCTTAAGAATATGAGTAAAGTGCTGAACAGATGTGAAGAAACTAATCTGGTCCTCAATTAGGAGAAATTTCATTTCATGGTCAAAGAGGGGATTGTGTTGGGCCATAGAATTTCAAGAAAAGGTATAGAGGTGGACAAAGCAAAAGTCAAGGTAATAGCAGGATTGCCTCCACCTATTTTTGTCAAAGGCGTCAGGAGTTTTTTGGGGCATGCAGGATTCTATAGGAGGTTTATCATGGTCTTCTCAAAAATTACCAAACTATTGTGCAAACTACTTGAGAAGGAGGTGAAATTTGTGTTTGATGAAGCATGTTTAAAAGCCTTGGAAAGATTAAAGGAAAGGCTCATCTCAGCTCCTATTATCATAGCTCCAGATTAGTCTCTCCTATTAGAGGTAATGTGTGATTCCATCGACATGGCCCTTGGTGTTGCCTTGGGTAAGCGGAGAGAAAAAATATTTCACCTGATCTACTACACTAATAAAGAACTCAACGTAGCTCAAATAAATTACACGGTGACCGAACAAGAGCTGCTAGCAATAATATTTGCATTTGAAAAGTTTCGGGCATACTTGCTTTGAACTAAGGTAATTGTTCACAAAGACCACACAGCGTTGCAGTATTTAATATCTAAGAAGGATGCTAAACCGAGGCTGATCCGATGGGTATTGATCTGATAAGAATTTGAGTTTGAGGTAAAAGACCGGAAGGGCAATGAGAATCAGGTGGCTGACCACTTATCCAGATTGGAGGAAGAGGCAAGAATAAAAGATGAGATTGACATTGATAATTCCTTCCTAGATTAGCAAGTATTGGATGCATCTCAGGATTTGATCCCATGGTTTGCTAACTATGCAAGTACTTCGTGAGTGATGTGATCCCGACATATCTAACTATGCAGCAAAGGAAGAAGTTCTTATTAACACTCGGAGGTACTACTGGGATAAGCCTTATTTGTTTCGTATTTGTGCAGATGGGTTAATCTGCAGTGCAGTTATTACTGTCCCACAATCTACAGGATGCATAAGATTTGGCCAAAGCCTATGATCAATGCCAAAGACAAGGCAGTATCACTCGCAAGCATGAGCTACCATTGACCCCAATTTTAGAAGTAGAATTGATCGATGTATGGGGTATTGAACTAGTAGGTCTATTTGTGAGCTCGTACAGGATAAAGTATATCTTTGTGGCGGTGGATAATGTTTCAAAATGGGTGGAAGCTATTTGCAGTCCCTAACAATGAAGGGAAAAGTGTTATAGTATTTCTATGGAAGCACATATCTGCGAGATTCGGTACCCCCAGATCCATCATCAGCGATGGTGGTTCACACTTTTGTAATCGTATTTTAATACTACTTGAGAAATATGGTATGAAACATAAGATGGAAACACCTTACCATCCTAAGTCAAGTGGACAAATAGAAGTCCCAATAAAATTTGGCTAAAATAGTGAACACCAACCGGACAGACTGGTCTAGGAAGCTCGATGATGCACTTTGGGCATATTGAATAGCTTATAAAACCCCTATTGCCTCATCACCATATCAACTTGTCTATGGAAAGTCATATCATCTGACAGTGGAGCTGGAACATAAGGCACTATGGGCATTGAAAAAGTTGAACTTGGACTGGAATGAAGTAGCCAAGATGAGGCTAGATCAGTTGAATGAGATGGATGAGTTTCGGCTCTGAGCTTATGAGAGTGAAACTATCTATAAAGAGAGGATAAAAATTTGCAATGATTGGAAGATTGCAAAAAGGGAGTTCAATGTTGGTGACTTAGTACTCCTGTTTAACTCGAGGCTCCACTTGTATCCAGGGAAATTGATGTCTAGATGGATGAGACCATATCGAGTGGTGAACGTGTCCCCATATGGTGTTGTGGAACTTGAGAACAAGGATGGAAAGAGGTTCAAGGTGAATGTAAAAATAGTGACGGTGTACATGGGAAAAATCGATGAGGTATGAGCAATCGAATTGGTGTATCTAGATGAGGCCTATGTAGACAAATGAGTGACATCGTGCTGCGATGTTAAATCAGGTGATGCATGAGAGGAAACCGATGAATGGTTGGTGAAGTCTGAGTAGCTAACCGAAGCGCTTAGATCACTACAGTTATGTCCCTTTCCCAGTTCTTCAATTTTATGCTTTGAGGACAAAGCATGCTTTTGAAAAAAAAGGGGGGGTACTTGTGATTTTTGGGTATTGACTTTCATTCAAGGGTTTTTGTTGTTGTGTTTCTTTTTCCTCAAACATGCTATCTGGTAGAACCAACATGTTTAGGATTTTATTTTGTGTTTTGTTTAACTAGAAGTAGTTAGGAGTACTTTACAGCCAATAAATGCATATGTCTTGAAATGTTGAAGAAAAATAACCCTGTTTGAAAATTTTTTGGTGTTTAGCTGTGTTTGTTAATTGCAAAGCATGACTTATGTGGATCTTTTTGTGTCATATAGTTTATTAGCATGTGTAATTGTAGATTACCTGTGCATGAACCATATAGGTAGAATCAATGCAAACTTGTACTGTGAGTGAGTGAGGATGCTTACCTAGTTCAATACTATATTAAGGATCTAGAACTTGTTCGGTTGGTCTTTCTAGAGGTTGTAGGATGGTTAGTTAGGAAAGGATCATAGGCCCTACTTGATTTATCCCCATTTACCTTAAATTACCCAACCGAATTAAAATGAATCCCTTTATCCCGTTTTCGAGCCTAAAAGTTGATCGTTTTTCTTTGATTACCCATTCACCTTTCCCATGTTTACAATTAACCTGTTCGGGCTTGGTCCTTCCTTGGATATTGTGAACCTCAACTTAGGAAAAATGCCTAAGTTGAGGGTGGCTATAATAGGAGTGCATAGACTGAGAGGAAATGGAAAAAAAAGAAAAAAGTAAAAAAAAAAAAGTGAGGTCGTGTGTAAAAAGAAAAAGTGAGTAGAAAAGAAAAAAAGAGAAGTGAGGTAAAATTGCTTAAAGAGAAAAAAAACAGGAGTTGAAAAAAGATGAAAAATACACCACACGCACTCATTGCAATTGAATGGTGGAAAAGGGAGGAAAAAAGCTGAAAGGGAAAAAGGGGTAAAAACTGTAAAGTGAAGCCAAAGTGTATAGTTCCAAGGAGGGTGAGTCACTAATATCCATATATATCATACCCGACCCGAAGCCTACATTACAAGCCGAGAAAAGTCCCATTCTGATCCTAGCCTGACTGTCTGAAAAAACTGAAGTAAAGAAAATAAGGGCAAGCATATGGTATCTGATGTGCAGTATTTGAAACTTCATTGTGAGAGTGAGAGTCTTAGTTGCTTTTTCCCAAGTTTCCTATTTCTAGATATCTATGAATTTTGGGGGCTTTAGTTGATGTGAGGGCATAAGGTGTGTATTGTTGTAACACCCCAAAAGTTTCTAAGAACTGACCCTAGACCTAAGATGGGAAAACCAGCAGGGAAGTGAAAGAATTGCCTCAGAATGAGTCGAGGTACGACCCGTTTGATGACACCACGAGACGTGGGGTCCTTGTCATGAGTAGCAGTCTAAGATGTCGAGACTCCAGGGAATGGGAGACTTGATGACTCGTTAAGTCTAGTAAAGAGTTGTCCTGAAGAGTCGTCGAGTGAAATCCAAAGAAAATGTGAGTTCGAACAGTGGAGACAATGGGAGGTCAGAACCAGTCATTACATCTAGCCACGAATCGTCGTGCCAGTCGTGTGATGACAGATCAAGGTCTTTGGTTCAGTGGTAACCGAGGGACTCATGAGTTTTTACGTTAAGGAATGACTCGTTGAGTTAGTCATCGGTAGGCATGAAAGATTTTTGAGAAAAACTCCAGTGCACTCCACGACTTGACACCATGAGTTGTTGTCAAGCCAACGACTCGTGGAGTGTCCCGTGAGGTCTGGAAACATGATTTTTCATGCATTTTTCCAAGAGTGTTTTTGTAAAATCCTATGCTTCTAACTCCTAAACTATGTCGTTTTGAGCATGGTATAGGACGTTTTTAAAAGGATAACTAGCCTAAACCCTCATTGTTTATCAAATAACTCTCAAGCCCTTTTTCCTCCTCTCTCTCAAGATTCAAGGGTTCTTCAAGGAATTATTCAAAGCCTTCAAGGCAATTTCAAGTAGGAACTTCTTCGAAGCAGGTATGCGGGTTTTTCAACAAGGATATTATTTAATCCTTGTGCCCCAAATTGTTTTATCAAAAATCAAATTTCAATTATTCTATAAAAGCATGACATAGGGTTTTGATTGATTGGTGATTTCTTTTATGTCTTCTTGAATTCTAAAACCCACTAGGATTATGAGCTAATTGTGATTATAAAACTATTTGAATATCTCGAACTATGTGTTAGATGGTGAAAATGTATGATTTTAGTATGTTCTTCATCAGAGGGCTTGACCGATGATTGGGGTTTTATTATTGTCCACTTAATTGAATCCATAAATCATATCTATGTATGAAATATGTGGAGATTGTAAGAATTCCCTAATCATTAGAATATACTATTTTCTAAATATGTTGAGATGAGATTATAGTGTATGGGCTTGATCAATTGAAAGAAAAATATGTAATCTCCTTATGTTTTATGCCCTGGAAGCCAAAAGATCTTACCCCAGAGTTGAAACGGAGAAAAACCTAAAATCTTGGCACCAGACACCGAACGAGTCATGAGGAGACCCATGAGAGGAGCCCACGAGTTGTGATGTGACTCGTGGGGGAGGCCAGGGAATGAACTTGAAATTTTGGATGTGGGATCCCACGGACGTGACCACGACTCGTGGTTAGGCCCCATGAGTCGTTAGATCAATCATGGGGTGGGTGAGTAAGAATAGTGAAGAAAAGGGGGCAGTGTACTTGACGGGAGGACTCCACTAGTCGTGGTCAGTCACCACGAATCGTAGGGAGGGTCGTGAGTAGCATGGAATAATTTTGTTGAGGCCAAGGAAGTGTACATCACGGATGGTGACCATGAGTCATGGTCACCAGGTCACGAGTAATTAAGTCGTCCTTCAATAGCCTAGGAGACGTGTCAAGCAGTGTACTCCATGAGCTCAGCCACGAGTCGTGACCCTTGACGACGAACCGTTAGGTCCCTCATTGGGACCACCTGACAGTTATTTTCTATGAGTTTAGTACGGGATTTTTCGTAAATGCTAAGCATCTAAGGCCTAAACTATGTTGTTTTGAGATATGAATAGTGACTTTTAAATGGGTTAAGCTAATTTTAGGCTTCATTCTTTCATGCATGCAAGGTAGAAGACTAGAGAGGGTGATCAATCCTAACATTCATCAATTTCTCTTCAATTTCCTATTGGGCATCTAAAGAAGTATAAGAGTCAGCTACCAACAGGTATGTAGGGTTATGAATGGATGATTTCTTTCAAACCCATGCCCAATCCCTCTCTAAATCATAAATATTCTATGTCTAGTCGATGGGGTTTTAACCCAATGCATGAAGTTCCTAATTCTTTACATGTGTATGATTTAAATATGTTTTTATTATTGAATTATGAAGCATGGGCAAGTTTTATAATGTTTTCAATTAAAAATCATGTTTCTAGATTTATATATTAAAAAGCCCATTGATGAGAAGTTCATGAAAGAGGAGATTTGTGATGAATGTATGATGATGATGAGGTATTATGATGAAAATCATGTTTTTAAGCTACCCATGTTTATAATCATGTTTTTGATATGAATTGAGTATTTTAAAGTATGATAAAGCTTTGGGAAATGCCCACATGTATAAGTACGATTGATGATTTCTTGAAATAAGCTTACCACATGGTTTTGGAGTAAAGACTCTCAATTATCTTTCATCTTGTGGTATGGTTTTGGGTTAAAGCTTCTCATATCCATGATTTTAGCTTTGAGATGTATTTGATTTATGAGCTTCGTCAATAGACGATGTTGAGCTTCGTTGAAAAATGAGAATATGCATAATTTTGGGAATAGTGTCTAGCACCTAGCAGACTAAGGGTCGATAACCTATGCCTCAAAACTACACACCAATTTAGGTTGATACATTATAACTTTGGGACCTCTCTTGTGAGCTATCCCCGGCCCTTTTGGCCCATGAGCTTAATATGGAGATCATTGTGTCGTCCCTAGCCCTGGCAAGGCTTTGGACAGCTCTACCCACTTGAGTGTGATAGTTTGGACCACGTAAGCTCTATTGTGGTATGTCAGTTAACGGATGAGTCTCCCATTGTTCCTCATGATTTTAGTTATGTATGTCCATTACTCATAAGATTTATATATGTAAGCAAGTTCTAAACTAGGTTTGACTCAATGTTCAGCTTTACTTATAAATATCAGATTTAAGCTTTGAGTCAATCGATTATGTTATGATATGTTACGAGGATATGTGATGTTATGAAGAGATCATGGTTTCAAACAGAATGCATGCGAGCCCTACTCTCAGATTCTTGATGTTTATGTATACATTATGCATTTTCTTAAATGATTTTATTTACTTAAGCATTTTTACTTACCCTACATACTCGATACATTTCACGTATTGACCGCATACTCTATGATGTATAATTTCATGATATAGGACCCGTTCTCAGGCTCAACCCCCCTCATAGTTCCACTTTAGAGTTAACCTTTGCGTTGTTGGTGAGTCCTCATCTCCTAAGGACTAGACTACTCAGATTTCCTTATGTATATTCAGTTTTAGATTATTGATTTAGTGTGGGGTCTTGTCCCAACAACTCATCATTTGTAGTGGCTTTTCAGACATACGGTTGTATTCAGCTTCAGATTGTTTATTCTGATGTTATGTTTAAGTTTCGACTTCCGCTATGATTTTATTGTTGATAATTCAGTTTCATTGATCGAGTTAGATGTATACTTATGCCATGGATCAACTTGGGGTCTCTCGGGGCTCTTTGTCCCGTGTTGCGATCTGGGCCTCCGTTCGGGTCGTGACATTATGCTTCGATGGAACTGATTGGGTATGAGGTAAATCTATGATAATGGCCTAACTATTGCATCTTTCCCATGAATTGAACTGAATTATGAAATGGGTCTTATAAAATGAAAATCTATGTTTCTTTATGAATTCGTTGTAAATGCTCAAGGTAGAAGTTGAGTGCATGGGCTTCCGTAAACCTAATCATGTGAAAAAATGTATCTATGTTAAAGTGTAATTTGGACCTATGAACCATAAATAACTCTATGATACGTGATGAATGATATGAATATGGAACTTAAATGTTGTGGAAGTGTAATGCATGATGTGAATCTATAGATGCTCACTAAAATAAGACGTTTGAAGAAATATTGATTTGGCATTGTGATGATATGAAATATGATGATAAATAATGAGAGTGATATGTCCGACTGTTGGGCTTGTTGTTAGTAGAAAGTAGCCCTAATCCTTTCAAAATGAATGTTGTATGATGAAAACAATAAATATTCAAGTTTATGACTAGCTGTAGTAGCATAGACCAGATGTATAATGTTAAATTAGTACTCCTCATGTTCTAGTTACCTAGGGATTCTCCATAGCCTATAATATTCCCCTTGCTCAGCTCGGGATCCTCCATACCAGAGAGTGACCCCCTAGTTTAGTCGGGATCCTCCATAGCAGAGAGTGACGCCCTAGTTTAGTTGGGTTTCTTCCTAGTAGAGAATGACTCCCTTAATTTAGATGGGACTCTCCATTGTAGAGAATGACTCCCTTGGTTATGTTATCACCATGATTCAATTCTGTATGATTCATATTTGAAATTACAATAGATTTAATATAATGAGAATTAGATTCAATTACCAGCAGTGATCCAATACAGTGTGTGATGCTAGTCTCAGATTTGGCTCATATTAAATGTTCAGAACTTGATCCTTATGCATGAGTTCAATGATGTTTCAAGATATGAGATCCATATGAAAGTTTCATGTATACATATATGTGTGTATGTGACTCACAAGAGGATTGTTGCAGGTTAAATCAGTTATATTCGATGTACTTGTTATTCCTTCTCGTATATTTGTATATTTAGTTGTTTACGTTATCTCGCATGCTCAGTACATTCCAAGTATTGACCGCACACCTTTTGTGCTATAGCCCAGACTCAGCCTCGTGGTTGGATACGCTTCATTCCCTCTCAGTTGCTAGTGGTGAGCCCTCATCTCCCGAGGATGTGGTTTATGTTTATACTTTGTTTATGTTTCAGTGTTTAGATTTTAGGAGCTAGCTAGGGGCTTGTCGCAGCAACTCATCAACTTAGTAGATGGCTTTCATACTTGTCTAGATAGATTCAACGTTGTATTAAAGTGTTGTTACAATTGTTCTTGTGGTTCCTTATTAGACTCTCGCAGTTAGCTTCCGCTTATTTATGTTGATGGTTGTTTATATTTTCTAGTGATATGCTATGAGTATGCCATGGGGTCGACTTGGAGCCTTTCAAATTTCGTTGTCCTGTTTTACAGCAAGGGTGTAAACTCGGGTCGTGACAAACTTGGTATCAGAGCAAAGGTTTAGAGTGTCCTAGGGTTTCTGAAAGCCGCATTAAGTAGAGTTTTCTTCATGGGTGTGAAGCGCACCACACATATGATGAGGAGGCTATGAGATGTATTAGGAATGTTCGCTTTTCTTCATGATTCTTCTCGTGCGTAGAGTATGAAGCTCTAAATAGTTCCTTCCTTGAATCGTGCTTTACGTGCTCGCATATAATGCCTCCCATACGAGAAAATGGAAGAAGAAATAGTAATGACCGCTTGCAGGTACCACCAGCCCTGGCGAACCCGATGGACGACCATGTTACTCACGCCGAGTTTTGGGAGACTCTTAATATGTTTGCACAAGCCATGACTGCCCAGATTAATTAGCAAGCGGTGGCTCATGTTCCCCAGATGGGAATGTAGCAGCGGCAAGGATAAGAGATTTCCTCAAGATGAACCCACCCTAGTTCTTGGGGTTAAAGGTAGACGAGGACCCATATGAGTTCTTGGAAGAGATTCAGAAGATTACTCACATTAGGGGAGTAATGGAAATTGAGAGCGCAAACTTAGCCTCCTACCAACTGAAAGGAGTTGCTTATATATGATTTTGTTAGCTGAGGGATAGTCAAGGAATCGGAGTAGGCCCCGTAGGTTAGGATGAATTTAAGACTACGTTCCTGAATAGGTTTTTCCTTATATAGTTGAGGGAGGCTAAGGCAGCAGAGTTCATCAACCTGAAATAGAATGAAATGACAGTTCAGGAGTACACATTGGAATTTACCTGATTATCCAGATATGAACTGGAAATAGTAGTTGATCAGAGGGCCCGAGTGAGCAGGTTCATGAATGGAGTGTTACACTCCATGGTTAAAGAATGTATGATATCCATGTTGTGCAGGGATATAGACTTTACATGTTTGGTGATATTCGCTCAACAAATGGAGGCGGAGCAGGTGAAGGAAAAGGAGATAGAGGTAAAGAGGGCCTGGGTAGGAGAGTTAGAGTTTTCTTCACCAAGGATGAGTGGTGGACACCGCTCACATTCCCAACAGAAATCATTATCCCCGACATTTTCGATAGTCAGTGCTCCATATAAACCTAGAGTAAGAGAGATTATGTATCCGATGTGTACTAGCTATTGGAAGAACCACTTGGAAGAATGTATGGCCGGATTGGATGTTTGTTTTAGTGCGGCCAGTCGGGCAATAAACACTGAGATTGTGCAACGGCGAAGCAAGGTGAGAGTAGATCCTCAGCCATCTTGTCAACAGTTCTGATCTCCCATTTGTTTCAGAAGGATGCATCATCTAGCTTGGGTGGCGTACATCATCAAAACCGCTAATATGTCGTAACAGCACACCAAGATAAGGGCAAGTCGCCAGTAGTGGCCACAGGTATTTTGTGAATCTTGTGTTACTCTTTGTTTGTTGCTAGCCCCAGAACCCCAATATTGAATAAGAAGCTCTGTGATTGTTATTGAGGAGAGGTTGTTGAGGTGTGATGTGAATAGTTGTAAATGTAAGACTTGTAGTGATGGTTAGAGGTGAAAGGGGAGCTAGGAGTTAGTGAATTTACCCCGACCTTAAGAAAGATACAGGATCCTTAGAATGATGGCTTTAAGCTAAGGGGGAGATGGTAAGTATGTAAGACTAGTCGAATCTTGGATAAGTTAGTAGGGGAGTCCTAACCCTAACATTCATAATATGTCAATCCTTTTAGGTTCAGAAAATTTCTCTGGTAGTTCAATTGAAGTTAATTTATGCCCATCCCTATGTGCGGATAACTAGAAGTTCTAGATAACCTCTTTAGATAGCGATGCTGGTCTTACTTTATGAATCCTTTAGGCTCATTTTTGTGTTATGAATTAGTTATGCGTGTTAATTCATATTTCCCAGTATGATCAGCTCGAACTCAGTCTCTAGAATATGCTTAGTAGCTCAGCAGACTCAGGTTATCTAATGTATGTGCTCCATTATAGATGACGTGAATGATTCATGCTCACGAGACCTTTATTTAAGTTAGACCAGATATCATGAATTCTAACCCTATAATAGAAAGTGATATGAGAGAGAAGGCTCAGTCCGCATTAGTTCAGTGCCAATTAAAGGGGAAGAATCCTTCTCAGTATTCTATCTAGTTCTATGTTAGTTTCATGTCCTTCGATCTCTCTTGTGCCATAGCATGCATGTTCAATATAGATAATCAGTTTTGGTGTGTAAGGTCAGCCTGAAGCTAGATACTTCATTGGTTTCATCTATAATTGATTAATTGTGGAATTTCAGTTCCGTCCCTATCCTTTCAGCATGTTTAGCCAACATTTGAGGACGAATGTTCCCAACCATCGCAATTTACAGTATGTGATCTCCCAGAAGTATCTCAACCTGAGACAATGGAGATTGATGAAGCTACTTAAGGACTATGATGTCACCATTCTATATCATCCAGGGAATGCGAATGTGGTGCTAGTTGTCTTGAGCCGGAAAGGAGTGAGCATGGGTAGTTTGTCTTGTTTGGAAGCTACTCGGCTCCTAATGACTAGAGAAGTTCATAAACTGAGTGAGACTAATGTTGGTAGAGTAAAGAGGGATATTAGCTAGTGTTGAAGCTAGATCGTCGCTGCTAGAGGAAGTGAAATCTAGGTAGTTTGAGGATGCAAGGCTGAGCAAGATTCATGACCAGGTTTTATGAGGATAGGCGAAGGAGGAAACAATAGATGATGAAGGGATTTTTAGGATAAAGGGACATGTATGTGGTTCCCGGGTCAGAGAGCTGATCAAAACTATCTTATCAGAAACTCACAGCTCGAGGTACTCTACCCATGCTGGAGTTACCAAGATGTATTAGGACCTGAAGCGATACTATTGGTGGAGTGATAATGTCCAAATCCACTCCTCAAAGTGAGAGAGTGTACACGGTCGCATGAAATATAATTTACCCAACTAAGAGTTAGGGTCGAATCCATAGAGAGTTGGAATAGGTCAACCAAAAGTCGTAGAGCAAATCAATTTGGCATGCATCATTGTTTATATTATAAAAGGTAAGCTATAGAATTTTAATGTCAAATTAAAGAAAAAGCAAGTATATTGTTGCAAGAAATGAGAATGAAATAGGGATGTGCTTTTCATAAGGGCGTAAATTGGATTTGGGCTAATTAACTAGTCTCAAATATCGATTACAACATGAATAGCGGTGGCAAAGGCTACATCCATTGTTTCTCAACCACTTGGGTGAATTTTCCTTGGGTTTTCTCAAATCCCAAGATCAATAATATCAATCATCCACCAAAACCTTGAGGAAGAGTTAAACTATCTCTAGTTGCAGCCCTTTAATAGGTGATGGAAATGGGTTTTAACTATCTCTAGCTCAACCCCACATATTCATGACCCAAATCCTCATTAATGTTTCTTCACCCATATCTTACTCCTCTCTCTCAAGAAAAAGAAAGATAAGAAAAGTAAATTAATATTTGCAATCATTAGTTATAGCATTCAAACTTAGAGGAAACACTAGATTCATGCATTGCAATTAAATTTAAGACTAAATCAACAACAACCAATCCATTCTAAACTTGAATCATGCACACACCCCTAGTAATTAAATTAGATACTCATAGATGAAGCTCAAGAAGAAATACCCATGGGTGATTCACTAACATTCTGTTATACCCCAGAAACTCAAAGATCGGACCTGGGAGTTGAAATGGGAAAATTTTGGAATTCATGTTGCAGGCACAGGACGAGTCGTCAAGTGACTTGCGGGCAGGCCTGGAATAAAGGAAGGATCGAGGTCCCCACGAGGGAGATAACGACTCATGGCCAGTCCCCACGAGCCGTCATGTCACTCCTGGGGTGAGGTTGGGGTTAAGCTAGAAGAAGCTCCCAGTGTACATAACGGATGGGACCCCATGAGTCGTGGACTGTCCCAACGACTCGTGAGGTGGGTCATGAGAAAGCTTATGGACTTTTAAGGGAGGATGAGGTAGTGTACTTGATGGGCAACATGACAAGTAGTTGCTCGTCCTGACGAGTCGTCAGGTCACCCGTTAGGGTCACCCGACAATTATTTTCTGTGAATTAGTAAGGGCCTTCTTGTAATTTCCTTAACTCTTAAGGCCTAAACTAAGTCGTTTTAAGGTCGGAATAGGTTCTTTAAGGTGGGTTAAGTCCCTAATGCATACCCATTCCCATGCAAGAGATTTTAGAGAGGTTTTAGGGAGATTCAAGGTCTTCTCCTCTAAGTTTCCATCAATTTCTTTGTGGGTTTTCAAGGAACTTCGAAATAAGTACATCCCTAGGTATGTAAGGTTTCATAATGGGTGAAATCCTTTCTCACCCATGCCCAAATTTTGATTTAAATCATGAATTCTCCTATTCAAGTTCTATGGGGTTTTGCCCAAGTGCATGACAATGTGATTTATCCTTATGGGTATGACTTAATTGAGTTTTAATTATTGAATTATGAATGATGGGCAGGTTTTATATTATTTTCTTTAAATCATGTTTCAATCTTTTTAAATGAAAATGCCCATTTGATGAAGGTTCATGAAACTTATGATTTACAATGTATATGCAATATTTTGAATTTATTAATGGCGGAAAAGTATGAATTCAAGTTACCCATGTTTATGAGCATATTTTGAAAGAATTGAATATGATGAAGTATTGGACAATGCCCACATGTTGAAGAATAATTTATGATTTATGAAGCGAATTACATGATTTATCGATTTATGATGTTGGCTGATGAAAAGGGCCTATGATTCTTGGCTAATCATATTTTAAAGGGGATCAATGATGATAAATGTTATAGTTTAGCCAATGAATCTTAATGGATGATGTTATTGATTTACGTATGAGCCTATATGCATGTTTTTAGGAGCCATGTCTAGCTCCGAGCAGCCCGGCATTCAAAGGACTACGTCGGTGTCTCATAACCACATGCCACCGTGGGTTTCTAAATGATATGATGTATTGATAATGATCCCCTCAAATGTGATATCACACCTAATGAACGACCCTCGCCTGGCAAGCCAGGGTCGGCTCTACCCACTTAAGCGAGATAGTGGGGCATCATGAAAGGCACTACCATGATGGTGTCGGTTATGACGAGTCCTCCCACTGTTCCGCATGTTTTATGCATTGTTATATTTATGTTATTGGCTCAATTTATGTTTTGATAATGTTTACCTATGATTATGATTATGCACGCTTTATGAATGATTTGAAAGCCTTGAGCCTTATGTTTTCTTACGAAGTTTATGATATATGCATGAGTCCTTATCCTATGTTTACTTATGAGTTTTATTTTACTTTTATATGTCCGTTTTACTTACCTTGCATACTCTTTACATTCCACGTACTGACCGCATACCTTCTATGTTGTATCGTTTTATGATACAAGGTCCGGACCTCAAGCTCATCCTCATCCTTAGTCCATCTCAGCTTACATTCTCAGCTTATTGGTGAGTCCTCATATTTCGAGGGTTGTTTGATAGACTCTTATGTTATCTTATGTTTCATTATTGTTCAGGTTAGTTAGGGATGTTGTCCCATCAACCCATTGTATTTAGTAGAGGCTTTCAGACAATGTGTAGTATTCAGCTTATGGGTACGCTTAGTATTTTTTGGTGTTATGCTATGCTTACGTTTCTGCTATGTTTTATGCTAAGTATTCAGCTTTATTTAATGAGATTAGATGTATGCATGTGCCATGGGTTGACTTGGGGTCTCTCGGGGTCCCTTTCCCCATGTCTACGATCCGAATGTACGTTCGGGTCGTGACACATTCAACATATTTGAATAGAAGTTTAAGCTCACGATTCTGCAACAATGGTGGTTTTAGCACAAGAATAGCATAGAAGAAGAACAACAACAATATACTTTTCTACTCCTCTCTACTTCTATCTATAATTCTTCTTAGCTAAGATGTGATGAACATGTTATCACAAGTATGAGTACATTTAGGGTAATTCTGCATATTCTCCTTTTGTATAGCTTTTCTCAAATTCCCTTGGAAGCTTCACATTTAATCTGTGCCAAAGTTGGACAATTTTACCCAATTAGCATTCTGGTCACTTGTGTGGCACCTGCGTTTCACAGGTGCCCATCCGTGGTTCGCATGTCTCACGCAGGTCATGGACAGAATTGATGGATTCCATCTATGATTGCACTTGCATTTCACAAGTGTCCTTCAACTCAGGATTGGTTCTTTTTTGCGCTGCGCAGGTGCCAATGTGTGGAATACAGGTCCTTGCTTCCAGCAGACTCATTCTTTGTTCAATTCCTTTGCTTTTCTTGTCTTGATCCAACACCTGCGAAATCAAAGAGAAAAGGCATAAAACCTTTCTAATTGATGTGAAAATCATGCAAAATCTCATTCTTAAGAGTCTATTGAGTTGGTAAATTACCAACACATCAAACCCCCAAACTTGAATCATTGTTTGTCCTCAATCAAGGCATTCTCTCAGAACTAAGAATTGAATTAAGCATTTTCATTAGAAGAGTTGCACAAGGGACTTCTAAAGCTTAAGAAAATCCCAGGAATCTCATACTGAATCAAGAAAAATAAAAGACTAAAAACAAGTTTCACAAACTCAATTGGTAACCACAAGCATTTGGCATATCTCATTTTCATTCTTTCAATTCAAAATTAGTGAATATTTGCAACTAAAGAACTCACAATAAGCATCTCTAGTCATTGACAATTAACATTCTAGGTTTGCCCTAAAGCTCACTGGTCAATTTGTCTCATTCACACCTCTTAATCGAAAGCACATTTGTAGCATGTACGCTATGGAAGTGATGTCACTCACATAAAGAGACTTATATTCAAGAAATTCACACATAGGTATTATAGAATAATGAAAAAATGCTCACTCTCTCAAAGACATTCAAGTGCATAAACAATTGTTACGCCCCGAGTCTATATCCTGGACGAGAAACTGTACTTGGAGTAACAAGGAACCCCAAGTCAACCCATGATCTATCATAACACTGGCAGTCTGAGTAAAATCATAGAGGAAGCATTAATATAATAAAAACATTTATCAAGAAGGACTAAATCATAAAGTTTTAATACATAGGAACAAAACTGAAATTCTGAATTTGTGTCTGTATCTGTGTCTGAAAGCGATCTATCTGATTAGTTGCTGGGACAAGCCCCCAGCTAACTCTATGTCTAACTGAAAGAAATATAACTGAAATTAAATAATCATCATCCTCGAAAGATGAGGACTCACCACTGGTGCAGCTGAAAACTCTTGGACTAGATCTGCTAATAGTGTTGAGACTGAGAACTTGCAGTTGTATCATAACACGATACAACATAAAAGATATGCTTCAATACTTTTAATGTTCTAAGNTTAATGTTCTAAGTATGTAGGAGAAATCATAACATGGAGGATAAAATAATCGAACTTAAAGACATGCAATGACAAACTGAATGCTGAAACTGAACAAACTGAAATATACTGAGATGGTCAAAATGACCCTGTCTAATGATCAAAGATATGCCATAAATCTGAGATACTGATCTGGCATACTATGTTGAACTAATCTGAATTGAGTAATCTAAAACTGTTCTGAGCTGAGCTAATCTAAGACTAAACTGAACTGAGCTAACTTGAGACTGAACTGAACTGAACTAAGCTAATCTGAGATTGAACTGACTAGTGGGAGAGTCTATAACTGACATATAACCACGTGAGCTAGACGTGGAGTCCGATATATACACCCCATCAGTAGGACCCAATATACCTTGCCAGGGTATAAAGGCATAAACTGGGTGATCACAATTCTGGGTCCATGAGGCTAATGAAATCAACCTACGGTGGCAACGTAGTTCTAGGAACCTGGGTGCGCTGGAACCCCGGTCAACTCGGTGCCAAGTCCTACTCCCACTGGATAATCCTAGACTGACTACTAAGCTGATAGCTCAAAACTGGTGCCCAAGACTAAGTTAGGAATACCTATCTGGAAGTACCCTAAGAGTCTTAATGGACCGGATTCTATAACTGGTGTTCTAAGACTGGTTAGAGCTGCTTATCTGGAAGTGTCGTAACCATCTAAAGAACAAACTGTAATTTGAAGCTGGGGTTCTAAGGCTAGTCAGAGCTGCTTATCTGGAAGTTTCTGACTGCCTAAAGAACCAATAAAATCTAATACTAAGTGTAATACTGATAACTGGGAGGCACCACTGACGCCTCAAAGATTAACTGTAGTCAAACTGATCAGCTGACATTTCTGAATAACACTGAGTGTAGTAATCTGACTGAGACTGGAAATATATATATATATCTGACTAAATTATCATATACACTATCAATACATGGGTCTCAAATCTGATAGAATCAAACTACAGGAAAACTAGTCCAACACGCAAAGTTCTAAATTCTACTGAACTGAGAACTAGGGCTAAATCATTCCACTAGATACAATTCCCAAAAATTTTTAGAGATAGGGAATAATAAAGCAGTTAAAAATCATATGAAATACTCCACTGGAAATCTCAAAAATTTAGTCTGACAATTTCTCTACATTTCGAGTCCACAGGGCTGAACTGATAGAGAAAATGAGAGAAGATATTTGGGGATACAAGGAAGAATGTTCACGCTCCAATGCACGTGGTCGTACAAGTAATATAATGTCTCTTTCAAGCCAGGTGGCGAACCCACAAGGACTGTAGCTTAGAGGTAATTTTTTTTTACTTTAGTAGCCACAATTTCTTTATGCAAGTATATGAATAACACACCGAATTAAAAGTTGTCAAAGATTAATATTTACTACAACACTAATTAAAATAATAAAATTTTATTTAAACAATAGCACGAACAATCTAAAGTTAAGGAGTAACATGCAGGCATGTATAATTTATATTATTTTTCAGCTAACCTCTCTCTTAGGTTGATGGTCGGGAAAGAGTAAAATATGGCTCGGGTCTTTCGAACCTCTAGCCAATTACTGAATTATGAGCCTTACACTGCACATTTCTGTGATGCAATAACTCATCTTCTGGAAAATCAAAATAGTTTCCCAAGATAACCGAATATGACGTTGCAGGTATATTTCTATCCTGCACGCGAATCTTACCTTTATTTCACAACAAAGATAAGAACATATTCCCCTATTCCAAGTCTACCCTAATAATTTTCCTCTCAGAATCAAATTAGGATTCTAAATTTTACCTTAATGATGGCCAAACATTAAAGCCATGAAAATCAAGAATAGTAGAACAACCTTTCATGAAAGAAGAGAATCACACTGAATTGATATAACATTACACAATCCTGCAATTAGCCTCAACCTCAGAATGAGGTAATTTAGCCACTCATTTGTTGATTAAACATCTTCAAACAAGTTATAATCATACCAACAATTGAAATTTTGAAGAAGAGATAAGAGAAATAACCCTTGAATTTTCCTCAGCTCAACTGCCTTCCTCCCACGTTCGTGCAAAATGTCAGATCCCCTAAAATAAAAGCCTAAGTGTTCTATTTATACAAGTGGAAAATTTCCCAGAAATAAGCTAGCAACGTGGCACGGAGCTCAACGCGGTGAAATAGCTCCGTGCCACGGAGCCATCGCGAGGGCTCACTGGAATCTGGGCAAGGCTGGAATTTCCTTCAACGTGTCACGGAGGCCATCGCGGAGCTTAAGATCCGTGCCACAGAGCCATCATGCTCCCTCACTGTTTTGCGCCTTCCAGCTTTTCATAATTTTCTTCCTCCACCTATGTACTGTGGCACGTTGTTCAACGCGGACCATACTTAGCGTGACACGGTGGGAACTTTCAACTCTCTCTTTACGCCCTCCAAATATTAGCCTATTCCTCCTCGGAGTTTAACTTGCTCCTCCAGCTGACATCTCTGTCTTCTCCACCTGCAATTAGTCACCACATAATTATTAATTCGAAGAAAAAGAAAAACGACCTTAATTTACTCAAAGCATGCATGAATACATCAATATTCTCCCTATCCAGACTCACAAAGGGTTGAAAATATGGAGTTTGGTCATATACATATGCCCAAGATCAAAGAACTACTCCCTTGTTGAATTCCCACATACCTGTCTTAGAAATCCCTGAAGAATAAAGCTTGAATTTCTTTAACTGATGAGAAGCCCTAGATTCTGCTTGAGAAAAGTGACTTGGGTTCTACGATTGATTTCTGAAAGTGTACGTGGGGAATGAGGGGGAAAACCATTCAATCCCTCTAATATTCTCTGAAGTTATACTTAAAAAAATGTAGTTTAGGGATTAAATAGGTGGAAAATTACAAAAATATCCCTGGAATAAAAATCTGGAAACTGACCGACAGGGACCTAAAGGGTCACTCAATGAGTCGTTGGTTAAGACCATGACTCATTGGGACCTCTCGTTGGTCCTACTGCTTGGGGGTTGAAAATACTGGATCTGGCAATGGAGGGCCACCATGAATCGTTGGGTGAACCAATGAGTCGTTTATTCCTCCCATGGTCACTGAATGAGGAAACTTGGAAAGCTTGACAATGGGTGACACAACGACTCATTGGTGGAACTAACCGGTCGTTGTATGCAGTCGTTACTTTCACTGACAACTTCTAAAAGCTCTCAAGGTTGACATGACAGGTGGTGACAACGACTCATTGTGAGAAACAATGGGTCGTTGTTTCCATTCGTCGTCACTGGAATAGGTTTCTGGGGTTGTCACCGAACGACTCCCACAACGGGTCATTGTTTCAGACAATGACTCATTAGTTGAGTCGTGGGGTCCTAGAGAAGGGATTTTGAGCTGGGGAACCAACAGGTGACAGGAAGACTCATTGTTTCTAACAACGGGTCATTTCTTATCCCATGGGTTCTCAACTGATCAAGCAGCGCTACTACGGCTGACACAATGAGTCGTTGGAGCTGACCACGACTCATTGTCTTAGTCGTTTTGAGACAAATTTCCTGGTTTTCTTCTAGATTTTTCTTGCAAGAGTCTGAGTCTGATCTAGAAAAGTTTCGGGGTGTTACAATATCTCCCCCTTGGGATCATTCGTCCTCGAATGAAGACTAAAGCTGCTGAAAAACTAGGAAAAAGTTATAATTCCTAGACTGAGACTATGAGCTGATTTCTAAAGGAGTAACTGACTCCGAACTGACTTAACCATACTAACATAGTTGATGCAACTAGAATGCACATAGATTATCTAAATAGAGCTGATAAGTACGGAACCGAACAGAATACAGAGAAGGGGTTTAGTACTTGATGTTGGAACTAAAATGAAAGGGGATGAGTGAGGGTATCTGGCCATCATGTCTGCTTCTTCTTCCCATGTGGATCCCTCAACTAGATGGTTCTTCCACAAAACATTCACTGAAGCGACTTCCTTGTTTCTCAGCTTACGAACCTGACGGTCAAGGATCTGAACTGGAACCTCTTCGTAAGAGAGACTATCTTTTATTCCCACATTGTCTAGTGGCATAACTGAAGTTGGATCACCAATGCACTTCTTCAATAGTGACACATGGAAGACCAGGTGCACCGATACTAACATTGGGGGTAGTTCTAACTCATATGCCACACTGCCAATTTGCTTCAGAATTCTATAGGGTCCCACATATCTTGGACTGAGCTTTCCTTTATTCCCGAATCTCAACACCCCTTTCGTGGGTGAAATATTCAGATAAACCCAATCATCCACTGCAAACTCTATCTCTCTTCTCCTCACATCAGCATAGGATTTCTGGTGGCTTTGTGCTATTTTCAACCTCTCCCTGATAAGTTGCATCTTTTGCATTGCCTCGTGAATTGAGTCTGGCCCTATCAGGGTAGCTTCACCAACATAAAACTATCCTATATGATATCTACACCTCCTACCATATAATTCCTCAAACGGGTCCATCTGGATACTAAAGTGGTAGTTGTTGTTGTATGCAAACTCGATGAAAGGTTGGTGATCATCCCAACTGCCCTTGAAATCAATCACACACGCTCTCAGCATATCTTCCAAGGTCTGAATTGTCCGCTCAGCTTGTCCATCTGTCTGCTGGTGAAAAGCCTTGCTGAGCTTGACCTGGGTACCGAATCCCTACTAAAAGGACTTCCAGAAATGTGAGGTGAACTGGGTACCTCTATCTAAAAATAATGGACAAAGGAACCCCATGTAGTCTGACCAACTCCTAGATATAAAGCCTGGCATAATGCTCAGTTGAGTCTGTAGTTTTAACTGGGAAGAAATGTGCTAACTTGGTCATCCGATCTACTATCACCCAGATTGAGTCGTGCTACCGATGAGTCCCAGGTAGACCTATAATAAAATCCAAATTTACTTCTTCACACTTCCATGTGGTTATGCTGATATCCTGAGTCATACCTCCAAGCCTCTAATGTTCCACCTTAACTTGCTGGTAGTTCGGACACTTAGCTACAAATTCTGTGATGTCTCTCTTCATGTCGTTCCACCAATAAATATCCCATAATTCACGGTACATCTTAGTAGCTCTAGGGTGGATGGGATATCTAAAACTGTGGACTTCATCCAGTATCTGCTGTCTCAGGTCAGCCATATCCGGCACACAGAGTCTACCCTGGTAATGGAGTACACCATCTCCCCCATGGGAGAAAGCCTCCACTTCTTTTCTGAGAACCGACTCCTTCAGCTTAAGTAGAATGGGATCTTTATCCTTCCTTGACTTAACTTCAACTACCAACGAGGAATCCATCCACTCTGCACCATTACTCCAGCCTCAGCTATATCAACCAACTGCACTCCCAACCGAGCTAACATGTGGATATCCTTTGCTAGTTCCTTTTTTCCCTCTTCAACATAAGCCACGCTCCCCATAGACATCCTGCTTAGGGCATCAGCAACCACATTGGCTTTGCCCGAGTGGTATAGCACACTCATATCATAGTCCTTCAGTAGCTCCAACCATCTTTTTTGATGAAGATTTAGATGTTTTTGACTGAACACATACTGAAGGCTCCTGTGATTAGTGAAAATATCCATGTGAGCCCCGTACAGATAGTGCCTCCATATTTTCAATGTAAACACCACTGCTGCCAACTCCAAGTCATGAGTCGAATAGTTCTTCTCATGAACCCTGAGTTGTCTGTAGGGTTTGTTATACCCTAAGAATTCAAGAATCGGACCCAAAAGTTGAAACGGAGAAAAATTGGAAAATGGCCCTGCAGTTGTAGAACGAGTCATTGGACGACTCTTTAGGAGACCCCACGAGTCATCAAGTGACTCGTGGGAAGGCATGGAATGATGAATGACCTGAGGTACCCATGAGTGAAGTAACGACTTGTGGTCAGCCACCACAAGTGGTCATGTCACTCGTGGGGTGGTTCTAGAAGGTGATGGGGAAATATGTCCAGTATACTTGATGGGAAGTTACCACGAGTCGTGGTCATAGGGGACGAATCATTATGTTACTCAATAGGAGTCCCGACAGACCAGTTATCTAGTGAACTTGAAGAGCTACCCAATGGATCATTGGCGCAGGTGACGAGTCGGCAGGTCGTCCGTTAGGACCCCCTAACAGTTATTTTAAGCGATTCCAATAAGGGCTTTTCCGTAATTCCTAAGTTCTAAGGGCCTATACTACATCGTTTTAAGCTCGTTATAGTGGGTTTTTAAAAGGGGAAAACCTATCTTAGTCCATTACTCTCATGCATGCAAGATTGGAGGTTTGAAGGGAAGAACTAAGGTGAATTCTCAAGGTTTACAATTGGAATCTCAGCTGGGTAATTTAGGTGAGTTAGAATTCTTCATTCCCGGGTATGTAAGGTCATGTGTAGGTGCTTTCTTCCACACCCATGCCCATTCCCTATCAAAATATGATTGAATTGTCTATGATCAAGTGTGGGGTTTTACCCAATTGCATGATTCTTAAATCTCTATTCATGGGTATGATTAGATTGAGTTGATATTGATGATTTATGAAGCTTGGACAGATTGTAACTTGTTTTGTCTTATAAAAATTGTTTTATAAAAGTTGAATCTAAAACATCCATGGATGAATAGTTCATAGAATAGGTGATTTGTTATAAGTGTGTGATAATGATAAAGTAAATGATGAAAAACATGTTTCTAACCCTACCCATGATTTTTTTTATGTTTCCAAAGTGAATTGAATAGATCCAAGTACGATGAAGCTTTGGATGATGCCCACATGATATTTTAGAGTAATAATATTCCCCGGCATGAGCTTACCACATGGTTTGAAGTGAATTTTCCTCAATTCTTATTATAAAATCTAGCTTGTGGTATCTTTCGAAATAAATCCTCCTATATGCATGACATCGAAATTTAGATATGTTTCACTAGAAGCTTTGTCGATAGACAATGTTCAGCTTCATTTATACATGATGTTGAGTCTATACATGATGTTATTATGAGCTTTGTCAATAGACAATGTTGAGCTTCATTTCATACGATGTTGAGTTATGCATGATTTCATGTTGAGCTTCATCAATAGATGATGTTGAGCTTCATTATATACGATGTAGAGCATTGCATGAGGTTGGGAGAAGATTCTAGCACCGAGAGGGTTAAGGGTCGATCACCCTAAGCCCTAGAACTACGCGCCAACGTAGGTTGATACTTATATATTATTCGGACCTCCCTTGTGACCTATCCCCGGCCGATTGGCCCTTCAGCTTGATATCGATATCATGGTAGAGTCCATCGCCCTTGCAAGGTTATGGACGGCTCCACCCACTTGAGTGTGATAGTTGGGACCATGTAAGCTCTATCGTGGTATGCCGGTTAAATGGCGAGTCTTCCACTGTCCATATCATTCAGATTGCATATTTACTATTCATGATGATTATTTATGCATGCATGTACAAGAAGTGAGGTTTGACTCATGGGTTCGCTTTGATATAAATATTATGTTTCAGCATGAGGCATTCGAGTTAGTCATGACGTTCTAAAGCCATGCATGATCATGTATTATAAGAGTATGATTTCATAATGAATGCATGTGGTCTTCTTCTTATCCTTAAAATCTTATGATATGTATGACTTGCTTCAAGAGAATTATATTACTTTAGCGGTTTTACTTACCTTGCATACTCGGTACATTCAATTTACTGAACGCATACCTTCTATGTTGCATAGTTTCATGATGCAGGATCCATTTCTCAGGTTCAGCCCCGTCCGTAGTCACTTATCAGGATTAGTATCTGCGTGATTGGTGAGTCCTCATCTTTCGAGGACTAGACTTTAAGTTATTTTTGATGTATTTCTTTTGTTCTGTATTATTGAGCTAGTTGGAGGTGTTTTCCCATCATCTCATCCAGATTAGAGGCTTATCAGACTTAGACGTATATTCAGCTTCAAATGTTCATTCTGTTTTTATATTTAGTTGTCTTCTGTTGAGTTTATATTACGTTTTATTCTATTTATTAAATGAGTTAGCGAATTCTTATGCCATGGGTCGACTTGGGGTCTCTTAGGGTCCCTTTTCCCGTGTCTATGATCTGGGTATACTCTCAGGTCATGACAAACTTTGTATCAGAGCCATAGGTTTGATGTGTCCTAGGGAGTCTGAAAGCCGCGTTAGGTAGCGTCTTTTTCATGTGTGTGAAGCACACCAAACTTACAAGGAAGAGGCTACTAAATGTTTTAAGAAATGTTCCCTTCTTTCATGATCTATGTCGTGCGATGAAAAAGCCTTTCTATCCTTCTAATTCGTGTTATTCACGATTGCAGAATCATGGCGCCTAGGAGGATGAATGGAAGGAGGAATGGAGGTCGTGAAGGTCACGATGAGGGAAACGGTTATTGGCATCAGTCAGCCCCACTAGTTCATGAGCCCCAGGCACCGGAGCCAGCCGCTCATGTTGAGTTCCGAGCTGCCATTCAGATGTTGGTGCAGGCCTTGACTGCTCAAGTCAATCAGCAGGCCGTTGCGCATGTTCCTCAAAATGGCAATGTGGCGACGGCTAGAGTCCGAGACTTTTTGAGAATGAATCCGCCGGAGTTCTTGGGGTCCAAGGTAGATGAGGACCCACATGACTTCATTGATGAGATTGTCAAGATCACCCAGGTTATGGAGGTAAGCAGTATGGAGTGTGTAGAGTTGGCCTCCTACCAATTGAAGGGGGTTGCACATATTTGGTTCCGTCAGTGGAAGGACAACAGGGTTGCTGGAGCAGGTCCAGTCACATGGGAGGAGTTTTAGGTTGCATTCCTCAATCGTTTCTTCCCTCGAGAATTGGTGGAGTTGAAAGCAGCTGAATTTTTGAATCTAAAGAAAGGGAGGATGATCATCCAGTAGTACGCCCTTGAGTTCACCCGCTTATCTAAATATGCCCCGGAGTTGGTAGCTGACCAGCGGGCGCGGGTGAGTAGATTTGTGCATGGTATTGCAGTATATTTGGACAAGGACTGCAGGAAAGCTATGCTCCACCAGTACATGGACTTTCCCCATATAGTGTTATACGCTCAGCAAATGGAGGCAGCACACTCGAGGGAAAGGGAAGCCAAGAGGGCTCGGACTGAGGATCACAAATTCTCACAGCAGAGGTTTGGAGGTGGGCATCGACAGAAGACCCACCAGAGATCGTCAGCCCCTGCATCATCAACCGTGAGTGTGCCATTTAGGCCCCGACATGATTAGAGGGGGTGAGCGTCAGGCTCGAGGGGCCATAGCAGCAGACCCACCGATTCTAGCATTCCATCTTGTCGCAGGTGTGGCCGTAGGCACACAAGCCAGTGCTTAGAAGGATCAAGAGCTTGTTTTGTATGTGGGCAGCCTGGACATATGCTTAGAGATTGTCCGGCAACGAGACAGGACCAAGTTGGTGGCCGAGGCCCATCTTCCAGTTCAGTAGCCCCTCCCCCACGCACAACACATCAGGGGGCATCTACTAGCACAGCTAGCGAGCAGCACCAGATTAGATTTTATGCCTTAGCCACTCGCCAGGAGTAGGAGGCTTCGTCAGATGTAGTTATCGGTATGTTGAGAGTTTTTCATGTTGATGTGTATGCTTTGCTAGACCCAAGGGCTACCCTATCTTTTGTGATGCCTTATATAGCCAGTAGCTTCGGAGTCAGTCCTGATGTCTTATCAGAGCCCTTCTCAGTTTCCACTCCAGTAGGTGACCTCAATTATAGCTAGACGGGTGTATAGAGATTGCCCGGTCTTAGTCCTTCATAAGGTCACCTCGGCATATTTGATAGAGTTAGCTATGACCAATTTTGACATTATTCTCGGCATAGATTGGATATTTTTATGTTATGCTTTAGTTAATTGTAGAACCCGATCAGTAGAATTCAGATTTCCAAATGAACCAGTCTGAGAATGGAAGGGTAGTTCAACTGTGCCTGTTGGTTGATTCATTTCTTATTTTAAGGCCAGAAAGATGATTTCCAAGGGTTGTATGTACCATCTAGTCAGGGTTAAGGACGAGGAGTCCTAGACACCGACCATTCAGTTAGTTCCAGTAGTACGTGAGTACCCTGAGGTCTTTCCTGATGATTTGCCAGGTGTATCTCCCGAGCGGGAGATTGATTTCGGCATAGATCTTCTCCCCGACACACAACCTATATCTATTCTGCCCTACAGAATGGATCCAGTCGAGCTAAATGAATTGAAGGATCAGTTAAAGAATCTTTTGGATTAGGGATTCATTAGACCGAGCTAGTCTCTATGGGGTGCACCAGTTCTATTTGTTCGAAAGAAGGACGGTTCCCTTTGCATGTGTATTGACTATCGACAGTTGAACAAGGTTACCGTCAAGAACAGGTACCCCTTAGCTAGGATTGATGATTTGTTTTACCATCTTCAGGGTGCCAAGTGCTTCTCCAAGATTGATCTCAGGTTCGGATATCACCATCTAAGATTTCGAGAGAGTGACATCCCGAATTTGTTGTTATGTCTTTCAGACTAACCAATGCCCCTGCATGTTTTATGGATCTAATGAATAGGATATTCAAGGCATATCTAGACATGTTCATGATTGTATTTATTGATGATATTCTCATATACTCTCAGAGCGAGGATGAGCATGCCGCTCACTTGAGAGTAGTGCTTCAAACCCTCAAGGATCGGTAGTTGTATGCAAAGTTAAGAAAATGCGAGTTTTGGTTGGACTCTGTGGAATTTCTAGGCCATGTGGTGTCAAGTAAGGGTATAAAGGTAGATTCTCAAAAGATTGAGGCGGTGAAGAATTGGCCCAGACCAGCGAACCCATCAGATATCAGGAGCTTTTTGGGCCTAACGGGTTATTATCTGAGGCTCTTGAAGGGTTGTCGTCCATTGCAGCCCCATTGACTAGATTGACTCAGAAAAAGGTGAAGTTCCAATGGTCAGAGGCTTGTGAGAAAAGCTTCTAGGAATTGAAGACCCGACTTACTTCAGCACTAGTGTTGACTCTACCCGAGAGTACGGACGGATTTTTGGTGTATTGTGATGCTTCGCAAGTTGGACTCGGGTGTGTGTTAATGCAGTGTGGGAAGGTAATAGCATATTCCTCGAGACAGCTGAAACTTCATGAAAAGAATTACCCGACCCACGATCTTGAGTTGGCCGCGGTTGTGTTTGCATTAAAGATATGGTGGCATTATTTGTATGGGGTCCACGTGGATGTATTCACGGATCACAAGAGCTTGCAATATGTGTTCACATAGAAGGACCTAAATCTTTAGCAGATGAGGTGGTTGAGTTATTAAAGGACTATGACATGAGTGTCCTTTACTACCCGGGAAAGGCTAATGTGGTTGCGAATGCACTTAGCAGGCTCTCTATGGAGAGTGTGTCCCACGTGGATGAGGGGAAGAAGAAGTTGGTGAAAGATGTCCATCGACTTGCAAGATTGGGAGTTAGATTGATCGACTCGACCGATGGCGGCATTGTTGTGCATAACGGGTCAGAATCATCCTTGGTGATTGATGTTAAATCTAGCCAAGACGAGGATCCAATTTTGAGGAAGCTGAAGGAGGCAGTGTGGAGTCAAAATGTGGAGGTTTTCTCCCAAAGGGGAGATGGGGTGCTATGATACAAGGGTCGTCTATGTGTCCCAGATGTTGATGATTTGAGAGTTTGGATATTGCATGAGGCACATGGTTCCAGATACTCTATCCATCTGGGATCCACAAAGATGTATCGGGACTTGTGAGAAATCTATTGGTGGGATGGTATGAAGAAGGATATTGCAGAGTTCGTAGGAAAATGTCCAAACTGCCAGCAAATGAAAGTCGAACATCAAAGGTCGAGAGGCGTACTTCAGGATATCAACATCCCCACTTGGAAGTTGGAAGAAATTAATATGGATGTCGTTACAGGTCTACCCCGTACTTGCTGGCAATATGACTCCATTTGGGTGGTGGTCGATAGGTTAACCAAGGATGCACATATCCTACCAGTCAAAACCACGGATTCGGCGGATGATTATGCCAAATTGTATATTTGGGAGTTGGTTCGACTTCATGGAGTGCCCTTGTCTATTATTTCGGATCGAGGTACTCAGTTTACCTCTCAATTCTGGAAATCTTTTAAAAAGGGACTTGGGACTCAAGTTAAGCTCAACACAGCTTTCCATCCGCAAACAGATGTACAGGTAGAACGAACAATTCAAACCCTTGAGGATATGTTGAGGGCATGTGTTATGGATTTTCAAGGTAATTGGGATGATCATTTGCTCTTGATCGAGTTTGCCTATAATAACAGTTATCACTCTAGTATCCAGATGGCGCCGTTCGAGGATATTTACTGACGGAGGTGTAGATCACCCATCAAATGGTTTGAGGTGGGTGAGGCAGCCATGATAGCACCTGATACAGTTCATAAGGCCATGGTAAAGGTCCAATTGATAAGGAACTGGTTGAAAACCGCTCAGAGTCGTCATAAATCGTATGCTAATGTGAGGAGAAGGAATTTGGAGTTTGATGTGAACGACTGGGTATTTATAACGGTATCTCCCATGAAGGGGGTCATGCAGTTTGGAACGAAACGGAAACTCAGTCCCTGCTATGTTGGTCCCTACCAAGTTACGAGGAAAGTTGGTAAGGTGGAATACGTGTTGGAGTTTCCTTTAGAATTATCCTCCGTACATTCGGTGTTTCATGTGTTGCTTTTGAAAAAGTGTTTGGGTGATCCAGCCTTGGTAGTCTCGGTGGACAGCGTTGGGGTAAAAGACAGCCTCAGTTATGAAGAAATTCCGGTTGAAATCTTGGATTGCTAGGTTCGTAGGTTGAGAAACAAAGAAGTAGCTTCAGTTAAAGTATTATGGAGAAATCAGCATGTTGAGGGAGCTATGTGGGAAGCCGAAGCAGATATGATAGCTAAATACCCTCATTCATTCTCTACTGACTTAGTTCCGAATTGAGGTATCAGTTTTGCCCTATGACTCTATTTAAATTCCTATTCAGTTTATGTGTTCAAGTTTCCTTTATGTGTATGAATGTGTATGTGAGGTTTGAATTCAGTTCAGTTGTGTAATTCTTTTCAGAGGTAGTCATTGCGTGAAAATTTCGGTTAAAATGATCAGTATTGGAGTGTGATAATTGCATGTTTCAATTTTCTGCTTGTTTCTAACATTCAAGGATGAATGTTCCCAAGGGGGAGATATTTTTATACCCCAAGAATTCAAGAATCGGACCCGGAAGTTGAAATGGAGAAAAACCAGAAAATGGCCCTACAGTTGTAGAACGAGTCATTGGATGACTCGTTAGGAGACCCCACGAGTCGTCAAGTGACTCGTGGGAAGGCCTGGAATGATGAATGACTTGAGGTCCTCATGAGTGAAGTAATGACTCGTGGTCAGCAACCACGAGTCGTCATGTCACTCGTTAGTTGGTTCTAGAAGGTGATGGCAAAATATGTCCAGTATACTTGATGGGAGATAACCACGAGTTGTGGTCACAGGGGACAAATCGTTGTGTTACTCGTTAGGAGTCCCGGCAGACCAGTTATCCAGTGAACTTGACGAGCTACCCAATGGATCGTTGGCCCAGGTGACGAGTCGTTAGGTCCTCCGTTAGGACCCCCTAAAAGTTATTTTCAACAATTTCAGTAAGGGCTTTTCCATAATTCCTAAGTTCTAAGGGCCTATACTACGTCGTTTTAAGCTCGTTTCAGTGGGTTTTTAACAGGGGAAAACCTAACTTAGGCCATTACTCTCATGCATGCAAGATTGGAGGTTTGAAGGGAAGAACCAAGGTGAATTCTCAAGGTTTCCAATTGGAATCTCAACTGGGCAATTTAGGCGAGTTAGAATTCTTCATTCCCAAGTATGTAAGGTCATACGTGGGTGCTTTCTTCCACACCCATGCCCATTCCCTATCAAAATGTGATTGAATTATCTATGATCAAGTGTGGGGTTTTACCCAATTGCATGATTCTTAAATTTCTATTCATGGGTATGATTAGTTTAAGTTGATATTTATGATTTAGGAAGCTTGGGCGAATTCTAACTTGTTTTCTCTTGTAAAAATTGTTTTCTAAAAATTGAATCTAAAACGCCCATGGATGAATAGTTCATAGAAGAGGTGATTTGTGATAAGTGTGTGATTATGATTAGGTAAATGATGAAAAGCATGTTTATAACCCTACCCATTATTTTGTTGATATTTCCAAAGTGAATTTGATAGATCCAAGTACGATGAAGCTTTGGATGATGCCAACATGATATTTTAAAGTAATGATTTTCCCCAACATGAGCTTACCACATGATTTGAAATGAATTTTCCTCAATTCTTATTATAAAATCTAGCTTGTGTATGTTTTGAAATATTGCCTCCTATATGCATGAAATTGAAATTTAGATATGTTTCACTACAAGCTTTGTCGATAGACAATGTTCGGCTTTGTTTATACATGATGTTGAGTCTATGCATGATGTTATTATGAACTTTGTCAATAGACAATGTTGAGCTTCGTTTAATACGATGTTGAGTTATGCATGATTTCATGTTGAGCTTTGTCAATAGACGATGTTGAGCTTTATTATATATGATGTAGAGCATTGCATGAGGTTGGAAGAAGAGTCTAGAACCGAGCAGATTAATGGTCGATCACCCTAAGCCCCAGAACTACGCACCAACATAGGTTGAAACTTATATATTATTCGGACCTCCCTTGTGACCTATCCCCAGCCGATTGGACCTTCAGCTTGATATTGATATCATTATAGCGTCCATCGCCCTGGCAAGGTTATGGACGGCTCTTTCCACTTGAGTGTGATAGTTGGGACCATGTAAGTTCTATCGTGGTATGTTGGTTAAATGGAGAGTCTCCCACTATCCATATCATTCAGATTGCATATTTACTATTCATGATAATTATTTATGCATGCATGTACAAGAAGTAAGGTTTGACTCATGGGTTCGCTTTGATATAAATATTATGTTTCAGCATGAGGCATTCGAGTCAGTCATGATGTTCTAAAGCCATGCATGACCATGTATTATAAGAGTGTGATTTCATAATGAATGTATGTGGTCTTCTTCTTATCCTTTAAAGCTTATGATATGTATGACTTTCTTCAAGAGAATTATATTACTTTAGCACTTTTACTTACCTTGCATACTCGATACATTCCATTTACTGACCGCATACCTTCTATGTTGCATCATTTCATAATGAAGGATCCGGTTCTCAGGTTCAGCCCCGTCCGTAGTCGCTTATCAAGATAAGCATCTGCGTGATTGGTGAGCCCTCATCTTTCGAGGACTAGACTTTCAGTTATTTTGGATGTGTTCCTTTTTTTCCGTATTATTGAGCTAGTTGGGGGTTTTGTCCAATCAGCTCGTCTAGATTAGAGGCTTATCAGACTTAGACGTGTATTAAGCTTAAGATGTTCATTTTTTTGTTATATTTAGTTGTCTCCCGCTGAGTTTATAATTACATTTTATTCTGTTTATTTAATGAGTTAGTGAATGCTTATGCAATGGGTCGACTTGGGGTCTCTCGGTGTCCCTTGTCCCGTGTCAACGATCTGGGTGTACTCTTGGGTCGTGACAGGGTTAAGCTATCACCTTACCCCGCTGCATCAAAATGCAACCAAGTCCAACTTTGGAAGTGTCACAATACACCACGAACCCATCTATTCCTTCCAGCAAGGTTAAAAATGGAGCGGTAGTGAGTCGAGTCTTTAACTCCTGGAAACTCTTCTCACACGCATCTGACCACTAAAATTTAACCATTTTCTGATTCAACCTAGTTGGAAGGGATGCAATATATGAGAAACCTTCCACAAAGCATCGGTAGTAACCTGCTAGACCCAAGAAGCTTCTGATTTCGGTTGGGGAAGTAGGTTTGGGCCAGTCTTTCATCTCTTCTATCTTTTGAGGATCCACCTGAATACCCTCACTCGAGACAAGGTGACCAAGGAAAGTCACATACTTCAACCAGAATTCGCATCTGCTGAACTTAGCAAACAACTAGCAGTCCCTGAGTTTATGTAGAATAATCCTCAGATGGTTAGCTTGATCTTCTTCTCTTCTAGAGTATACTAGAATGTCGCCAATAAATACAATGAAGAACATATCTAGATATTTCTTGAAAACCCTGTTCATAAAGTCTATGAATGATGCGGGGGCATTAGTCAGTTTGAAGGACATAACCACAAATTCGTAGTGACCATACCGGGTTCTGAAATCGATTTTCGGTATGTCACACTCTATGACTCTTAGCTGATGGTACCCCGACCTGAGATCTACTTTGGAGAAACAACTGGCTCCCTAAAGCTGATCAAACAAGTCATCAATAGTGGATAGAGGGTACCTGTTCTTGATTTTGACCTTATTCAAATGACGGTAATCGATACACACCTTGAGGGTACTATCTTTCTTCCGCATGAATAATACTAGAGCACCCTATAGAGAGATGTTGGGCCTGATAAAGCCTTTATCAAGGAGATCTTTTAGCTACTCCTTCAACTCCTTAAGCTCAGCTGGAGCCATTCTGTAAGGAGGTATGGAGATGAGCTAAATGTCTGGGAGAAGGTCTATGTCGAAGTCTATTTCCCGCTCAAGAGGGACTCCATGAAGATCTTCGGGAAACATGTCAGGGAACTCACTGACAACTGGAACTGACTGAATAATCGGGGTCTCAGAGCTAGAATATCTGACCCGAACTAGATGATAAATACACCCTTTAGAAATAAGCTTCATGGCCTTAAGGTAGGAAATAAACTGACCCTTAGGCGCTGAACTACTACCCGTCCACTCTAAAACTGGCTCATTAGGGAATTGAAACTGACGACCCTAGTTTCTCAGTCGACTGAGGCATAACCAGAGTGTAACCAATCCATGCAAAGAATGAGGTTGAAGTCAACCATGTCTAACTCTATAAGATCATATAGAATGACCTTATTCAAGATTGAGACTGGCCAGTTTCTATACACCCGGCTGGCTCTAACAATCTCGCCAATTGAGGTGGAGACTGAGAATGGTTCTAAGAGGATTTCTGGATAGATATCAAACTGCACGGCTACATAGGGAGTCACAAATGGTAGTGTGGCTCCTGAATCTAATAGGGAATACACATCTAGATGAAAAAGGCGTAACATACCTATGACCACACCAGATGAGCTCTCCTGATCCTGACGAGAGGACAAAGCATAAAACGGTTTTGAAGTTGGCTACCATCCATACCTGATGTGTTGGCCTGCTGAGCTGGTCGGCCTGCTGGAGCTACTAAAGTGGTGGATTGTGATTTTCCCCGTCGTGCTGACGGGCATTCTTTGAGTCGATGACCAAGCTGTCCACACCCAAAGAAACCCTCTCGGTCCTGAAGGCATTCCCCTGGATGGTTCTTGCCACATTTAAGGCAAGTTGGGTAGCGATTGCTAGCACGGTGACTCCGGGACTATGAGCCAGATGCTCCACCCCTCCGATCCTTGCGGGACAGGAAAGTAGGGGCGCTGGCTGATGTGGCTGCTGGAGCCCTCTGCTGCTATTGCTGCTGCTGCTGCTATGGGCACTACTACCACTAGACCTCTGGTGGCCATAATCTGACTTGCTAGTCCTTGTCCACTTGTTCTCCCGCTCCAAGTCTTTTAGTTTTTCTGCCTCAATCTGCTGGGCATGAACGTTGAGGCTGGAGAGATCGATATCTTTAATAAGCATTGCAGTCCTGCACTCCTTAAGGACCAAGTTCGATACTCCATTAAAGAACTTCAGCATGCGAGCCCTTGGCTCGTCTACCATCTCTGGAGAATATTTAGACAGCCTGTAAACTCTAGTGCATACTCTTCCACTGTCCGATTTCCCTATTTTACATTCATAAATTAAGCCACCTTAGCCTCCCTAAGCTCCCGAGGGAAGAATCTATCTAGAAAGGCTGTAGTGAACTCCTCCCATTCCACTAGTTCTGCTCCTACTAGTCTCCCCTCCTTCCATTGGTCATACCAGATTTGAGCTACCCCTTTCAGCTGGTAGGCAGCCAGGTCGGCACTCTCTGAGGAGCTAACACCCATAATTTGGGTGATCTTACTTATCTCATCAATGAACTCCTTGGGTCCTCTCCCACCTTAGATCCATGAAAAACTGGGGGGGTTCATCCGAGTGAAGTCCCAAACCAGAGAAGCTACTGCAGACCCATTAGTATTGACTGAAATCACCTACTGGTTCATCTGGTTCGTGACTGTCTATGCGAGCAGCTGGATAGCCTCTCTGAACTCTGTGAAGGACATTGGGTCGTCCTGCGAGGCTGCTGTAGTTAGTGGGGCAGGTCAGTGAGCATTGCCAGCCCTTTCTTTCGTTACCACGTCGTGGAGGCATGGTTTCTCTGATATGAATAGAGCATGAGTAAGGAGACGTTTTTGGAATTGAGATTCAACGCACGACAAAGAGTATGAACAAAAGGGAGAGGGGGTTTTCCTAATAACGTCTCGCAGCCTCCCCGACATAAGTGTGGCGCGCTTTACACCCATGAAAAGGACTCTACTCGATGCAGCTTTCAGACATCCTGAGATGCTCTAAACCTAGGGCTCTGATACCAAGTTTGTCACACCCCGAGTCTATACCCTGAACGAGACACGGTACTTGGAGTCACAAGTAACCCCAAGTCCACCCATGGTCTATCATAACACTAGAAATCTGAGTAATATCATAGCGGAAGTGTTAAGATAACAAAACCATTTATGAAGAAGGACTAAATCATAAAGTTTTAATACATCTGGGAAAAAAACTAAAATTCTGAATCTTTGTCTGTGTACGAAAGCCATCTATCTGATGAGTTGCTGGGAAAAGCCCCCAGATAACTCTAAGTCTAACTGTAAGAAATATAACTAAAAAGAAACAATGATCATCCTCGAAAGATGAGGACTCACCACTGGTGCAGTTGAAAACTCCTAAACTAGATCTGCTAATGGTGCTGAGACTGAGAACCTGCAGTTGTATCATAAAACGATACAGCATAAAAGATATGTGGCAGTACTCTGAATGTACTGAGTAAGTAGGAGAAGCCATGACACGGAGGTTAAAATAACTAAACTGTAAAGACATGGAATGACCAACTGAATGCTAAAATTGAGCAAACTAAAATATATCGAGATGGTCAAAATGACCCTGTCTGAAGATCAAAGATATGCCCTAAATCTGAGATACTGATATGACATACTATGTAAAACTAATCTGAACTGAGTAATCTGAAACTGTTCTAAGCTAAGCTAATTAGAGATTGAACTGAACTGAGCTAATCTAAGACTAAACTGACTATTGGGAGAGTCTATAACCGATATATAATCACGTGAGCTAAACGTGGAGTCCGATGTATACACCCCATTAGTAGGACCCAATATACCTTTCTAGGTTATAAAGGCACGAACTGGGTGATCACAAGTCTGGGGCCATGAGGCCAATAAAATCAACCTATGGTGGCAATGTAGTTTTGGGAACTTGGGTGCGCTGGAAACCGGTCTGTTCAATGCTAAGACCTACTCCCACTGGATAGCCCTAGACTGACTACTAAGCTGATAGCTAAAAATAGGGGTCCAAGACTAAGTCAGGAATACCTATCTGGAAGTACCCTGAGAGTCATATTGGACCATATTTTGTAATTGGTGTTCTAAGACTGGTAAGAGTTGTTTATCTGGAATCGTCGTAACCGTCTAAGGAACAAATTGTAATCTGAAGCTGGGGTTCTAAGGCTGGTCAGAGCTGCTTATCTGAAAGTGTCATGACCGCCTAAAGAACCACTAAAATCTGATACTGAGTCTAATACTTATAATTGGGAAGCACCACTCACACCTCAAGTATTAACTGTACTCAAACTGATCAGCTAACATTTCTGAACAACACTGAGTGTACTAATCTGACTAAGACTGGACATATATAT